>JAPDER010000070.1:0-130649 GCA_027569225.1 Aspergillus panamensis | reverse complement strand
CCCCCCCCCCCCCCCCCCCCCCCCCCCCCCCCCCCCCCCCCCCCCCCCCCCCCCCCCCCCCCCCCCCCCCCCCCCCCCCCCCCCCCCCCCCCCCCCCCCCCCCCCCCCCCCCCCCCCCCCCCACCACAACTCCTTCAACACGTCGGCGACAATCCCCCCCAGATGACCCTGGGCGAGACAGATCGGGACACCCCGGACGATCGACTCGCGGACGTCCGAGTCGGGATGCTCCTCGCCCTCGAAATCCGCCCGGGCTAGCGGGGCTACGGCCCAGTTCGCGTCGTGGATGTGCGACGCCCGGCCCATGACGACGGCCTGCCAGGTATGCTGGGTGTAGGTGATCCACCACAGCCTCCGCCGGAGCCTGATGTCCTGCCGGGGCAGCCGCCAGTCTGATGGGTCTAGGTGGAGGCCCAGACTCTCTGCTATCGCGACCGAGGAGCACGAGAGCGCCCAGACGCCCGGGGGGTCCGCGACGGCCCAGTGCGCCGGCGGCATCTGCAGCAGCAGCAGCGCGAGCTGGAGGGTAGAGAGATGCGAGAGACGGCTGGCGCGGTGGAAGCTGCGGTGCGCGATCGCCCACAGGCTCGCGGTCGGCACGCGCAGGTAGCCTCGCGACAGGCTGAGGTCGTCGTCGAGGAAGGCAAACGGGGCGGCGAGGGCGTAGACGGCGCTGCGGAGGCCCACCGTGGCCGTCTGGTGGCTGGCGTTTGGCAGGTGAGCGAGGTCGGCCAGGGCGAGCACGGGGAGCTGAGGGTGGACGTGTCGGGAGTATCTAGAGCCATCCGATTAGCCTACTACCAGAGCATCAGATCGACCACGGACAGTTGGAGCAGACGCAGCCCGAGATCCGCAGAGACCAGTGTCTCGAGAAGTTCGATATCGCTGCTGTCGGTGCTCCTCTCGGCGAAGATGGCGTCGACGCCCTGGACCCCCTCGCCGTAGATCTCCTCGTGCGTCATGACAAACTGCACGGGCATCCCCCCAGAATCCGCACTTGAGAGCTGGGTGTCCCGTGGCGCCATCCGGCGAAAGTCCAGTCGAAACATCGGGTACGTGTCATGCCGGGGATACCGGTAGTGCCGCAGGAGGTACGGGTCCGACTCGTTGGACAGCCCGATCAGTTCATTCGAGTATCCGGTTCTCCCCTCCAGCGAGTAATCCGCCGAGCCAGGCTCGACTTCCCCCTCCGGAACGAGATCAGGCCCCGCTCCGCCACTCGATCCCGGCGAAGATCCGGGGATTCCCCCGAGATCCTCGTCGTTCCCGGCGAAGACAAAATCCCTCGCGTCGCTCACCGGCCACGGCCAGGCAGTTTCCCCCGGCGTCGACTCGATCGGAACCGGCGGGACCAGGCCAGGGACCACCCCCGGTGACAGACCCGTCGATGGCATCGCCGGGGAACCATTCCCTCCCAAAGGACGAGACGGATGCCTCCTCCGCAGCGGGGCCAGCACAAACGTGCAGGGCCAGTTGAGCTTCTGGCAGATCTCGCACGCGGCCTCGTCGCGTTGGAGCTTGCAGTGGATCTTGCGCGATCGACAGAGGTCGCAGGGGCGCTCTTTCTTGGAGCGATATTTGCGGCCGCTGGAGAGCATGGTATAATCTATATCTATCGAGAGAGAGAGAGAGACGGTGGGTGGCAGGAGACTCGAGGCCTGGAGGTGGGATGTGTTATCAGCTTCTCCAACTCGGTGCGGGGGTGGCCGATCCGGCGGTGATAACAATTGACTGGCACCCCAGTCTAGCGTCGATTCTCAAGCTGAAAGAAGCCTTACTAAGAGGAATCCAAAAGATACCAAGTGGATGAGGTTGATTTTATTGTACAAATAATGAACCAGCAGGTCAACCGCCGTCCAGGTCTGGATGGATGCCACCAGAATTAGAATAAATACTGCCCCCTCCTATAATCCTAGGTCAAGCCTCTATACCAAGCCTCGATATCAAGCCTCTATGCTTTAAAAGAACAGGCCCGGACCTCCTCCTGGAAAATATCGTCTTGGGGACCTAGAGAGAGAGAGAGAGAGAGAGAATCAGTGAGCAATCCCCCCGGAAGAGGTCGAGCTCGACGGCGAACATACCATTCTTGAACCCCCAGGCGTCATTGTACATGGGCGTCTTTTTGTCCGGAACCACGACGTTGTTTCCGGTAAACTCTGCAAGCTTCCAGTTAGCGACGACACCACACGAGAGAATCCGATCGCGGTGGTCTTACGGTAGTAGGCAATCATCTGCTTGGCGCCGGTCACGCAGTTCTCCTCGTTGTCCTCACAGTAGACGGGGACTTGGGCGGGGGCGAGCTTCTTCGTCGAGGTCACGTCGGTGACGTTGCATTTGTATCCGGTCATGTAGCTGGGCTCATTAGCACACCCCCCCTACAGCACGCGCAGGTGAAAGGGGAAGGGAAGGGAAAGTACATGTTCGATTCGCCACAGCCATTGGGGACCTGCGCGGATTAGCCCACGATTCAACTTGAAAAGAAGAAGAAGAAGAAGAAGAAGAACTCACCCATAACCAAGCACAGGTACATCCTCCCTCCGGGCAGGCCGGGAGGTCTTTGGGGACTTGATAAGTCGCGAGACGTTTCCACGGGGTACTGTTAACCACCCCCGGTTAGCCTCTCCTCTCAGAAATAAAGTAAATAAAGTATCAAACATACTGCTTCAACACGGAAAACACCACCAAGTCCGCCATGGTGACCTCCGACAGTTCCGAGTGGTAGCTAATCGCAAACGCCGTCCCCGCGGCCATGGACTCGTTGTTCGTGTGCATCGCCCCATCATCCTCGAAGCACTTGGGCGGGCTCCCCGGGCCGTGCCAGTCCTCCGGGTGCTCCTTACCGTCGGGCCACTCGCTCGTAAAGGCGCCGTCGTGCGAGAGCGTGGTTTGCCCGCGGTTGTGCGCGAGTTCGACGGTGAAGCTGCCCCCCGCGGGGAGCTCGAGGATGTCGCCCTCGGCCGGGGGGACCAGGTCGCAGCCCCGGTCGTGCTGGAACCACCAGTCCTGCTTGGTGAGGTTGTGCAGGGGATTGACGGCGTCTCTGGTGTCGTAGTTGATGGTGTTGGGGTCGGGGCCGTTGAGACAGTACATGCCCTTGGCCCATGCGGCCGTGTGGGCGTGGGCGAGGCCAGCCAGCCCTAAGAGAGCGATGGAGAGGTGCATTTTTTTTTTAATTATAATAAAGAGAGTGAATGGAAGATAAAAAGAAAGACGAAATGAAGAATGAATGAATGAATGAGAGACAGCACCGGGCCGGAGATGGTTGGAATACTTTCACCATGGCAGATTGCAGGCTTCCCTCTTCTTCTTATAGTCGACCCGTCTGGAGTCGGAGTTCGCGGTCGTTTCATCGCGATCCACAATCGAATCTAACAGGCTCTCCCGCAGGCACTAGTCGTGCGATGGCAATCAACCAGTCGATCAGCGAGTCCAGGTTGGGGGCCAATCCTGAGACGGTTCGGCGCTTGAAATTGTCAGGGTCGCAGGAGTGGAGTTTGGCCTAGTAATCAAGGAACCCCCCCCAAAAAAAGAAAAAAAGAGAAAAAAAGAGCTGTCTCATCTGATAAAGATAGCTTTGGCTGGGCTGCTCAAGAACCCCTTTCCCCGATCAGCCCCCACCTGAGAGATCAGACCAAGACCACTGCAGTCCTTCATAGATCCATCCATTGGCACCCACCCCCAGTCGTGGAAATTTCCCGATTAGGAATACTCCTTGATAGCCCGGGAAAAGTGACAGTCGATATCGGAAGTGACCAGTGCCGACCAGCTTCGACGTAGTGCTCCTCCGCAACTTCTGCGGGTCATCCCTGACCCGGAAGCTTGCCGACAGGATTCCGAGGAGAGCAGTGTCAAAGGCCGGGCACATCGAGAACGCCATAGATCGTCGGCGGCAGCGCGACGACTACATCCACGGCGTGGGCCGAGTCCGCCTCGTTCAGCGCGGAGATGACTCGCATGGCGGAGAAGACTGATCCAAGAAGATCAATGTCAAGACCACCTAGAGCTGTGGACGGACAGCTCGGACACAGGGACGGGTTTCTGTATCTCCACGGACCGAAGACCAGGGACCAACATTCTATGGCCCTTGGAAGCGAAAGTCCTTCCACGATCCCCAAATAGAGCTCCCTATATGGCTACATGGAGCGATTGACCCCATACTATCTCCGCACGGAGTCGAATAACTGACCCCAGACGTTAGCCTCGAGGTGTGGTTGGGCTGCTATAGAAGCCCAAGATAGCGCTTGATTTAGCCGGATGAATCTATCTAACATCACCATTGGATGGAGGTTCCCTTTGTGTCAGCCGGGCCCTTCTATACAAGTTTGGAGCTGCTGAAACCATTCATCATTCTCATGCCTTGGTAAGCTGCAATGAGAATATCGAGAAAAAGACTGGGGATAAATGAACCTGTGCTTGCTGGATGTTTGCTGAGGTTACTCGTATAATCATCTGATCCATTCGATCGATCTGCCTATTTCGGAGTGAGTCGTAGCCTGGCGTGAATCGGCGATGACATCTTGTTGAAGTGTATGCGGAAATCAAATCCGGAGGAAGTTTGTGATACCATGACGACTTTCTCTTCCCAAATGACAAGACCAAAAGGTTCATCCACTCTGCATCTCCTTAACAACCAACGAGTTGAAAATGGCGGCCCCTAGGTATCATGATCGCATTGCCTGTATCCTCTGTGGATACCCAGCCCAGCCGCACACAGAGAACGGCCCACGGCCTCTCGATGCGCACAGGGTGCTGGATATTTCAAGATCGTGGACCGAGAGCCTCCAGTCCAGGGATTATGTGAGAGAGCCGGCTGCAAGTCTGAACAAGCTCAACTTTCACATCCCCTGGGCGTGGATGAATTTCTGCCGTGCGAGTACATTTCCCATCCTCCATAACCCCCCCCCCCCCCCCCCCCCCAGCACATAGCCGTGAAAGACGGGACTAAGAGGACATGACAGTCATCCATGATTATGGGCAAGGCGTCGCCCAGCTAACCGGGGTGACACTCGCCCCCTCCGAGTTGTGTCGACTATTGACCTTGGACTTTCCCAAAAACCGCGATGAAATGATCCTCTATCGTCGATGGCACCAGTTTCTCCCCGCCGACTCCAAGGACCAACGTGTCATGGTGGTCTTTGGCCGTAGCATCGGGATAACGGCATATGCCATGCACGACCGATGCTGGGTGCTCGGCACGAAATGGATCTTCGATGCCGACCGTCTCGAAACGGATCTCGTGGCTTTCCTGCACACTGCGCTGGACCGATACTGGCAGATCTGTAAGAGACTCCCCGACTTCGTGGACGAAGAGGTGTTATACAGGCAGGCCTGGACCAACGGCGGCGCCGCCACCACACTCCTCCAAACCCCGTCCCGGTGGCCCAAGAACAGAGTCGGTCGAAATGACGGCTGGACCGGGATACACCCGCTCCAGGATCCGCTGGTCATCGACGACCTGAAGCGCATCATCCGGGATACTGCCGGCTGTGCAATACCGCCGCCGGGACAGAGGCCGTCGCGATACCTCCCGCGAAGAGGACGGCGACCGGCGCTCCGGAGTGCGCGGATGTTTCTGGTCGTCCCTCAGGATCTTATCATGTTGATTCTGGACCTGCTGGACTGGCAGTCCACCCTCGCGCTTTTCGACGTGTTGCCGCATTGGTCGATGGGGATGCACCCTCTCTTTTGGCGCCGCAAGTTCATGAATGATCTTCGGCTCGAGGAGGATGAGCTCCCGCGACTCGAGGACAGGAAATGGAAGGCGGTTTACTGGAATATCAGGGCCATACTACGGCGTTCTCCGGGACTCCGGACCCGCCAGTATATTCTGTCGACGCTGGATGTCACTTATGCCCGGTTCCTGGAACGTTTGGAAGACCAACAATCGGGATCTGGGGATAAAGTGTCTGCGGCGTAGATGCATTGGGTGGTTTGAGCTTGATATCTCTGTTTATGGATCCCCCTAGCTTAGTTGTCTGTTCTGGTGCTATCAATCTTACTTTCACGCCTTCACTTCCCAAGTACTTGGCTACTGTATTCAACCTTCCTTGCCAATCTCAAACACTCAAACTCGCCACCCGCGCCGTAGTCCGTCTCTCCTCCCTCTGGCTCAGCGTCTCCCCCGCCGGATCATAAAACGGCTTCTCGCCATAGATGGCCGTCCGCTTCCCCTCTCGCTCCTCGGTGTTATAACCGCCCGGCACCGCGCGGTGAACCACCGAGCGATTATCCCAGAAGGCAACACTCCCCGGCTGCCACTGCCAGCGAACCGTCAAGTCGTCGGCGCCGTGGAGATGCTCCCGGAGGAAGTTGAGCGTGTGGACAGACTCCTGCGCCTTGAGTTCCGAGATATGGACCACGAACGCCGGGTTGTAGAAGAGACTCTTGAGTTTCGTGACGGGGTGGGTGCGGACCTGATCGATGTGTTAGTATTAGATCCGAGTCTTCGGTGGACGTGGACTTCTTACAAGCGGGTGTTCGCGCCGGACAGGTCCTCGGAATGTTTGATATCCGCTATTTACGGCGTTGAGGAAATATTGCTGGACCAGGTCAGCCTAGTTCATGTTGCAAATACGGGATGGACGACTCACCTCGGAGCTGTGAACACCGTGGAGACCCTCGAACGTCTTCTGGAAGGTCGGACTGAGTTTATCGAAGAGCGCTGTCTGGCTCGTGAAGACCGTGTCACCGCCTGTCTTGAGGTTAGTAGGGCCGGGCTGTAGCTGAGAGGGGGGGTCTACCGTATTCTGGCGTCTTGACGATCCGCAGCATCGTATAGGCTGGGGGATTCGCCTCGAACGAATGGTCGGAGTGGTACTCTGCCCCCGCGGTCGAACCGAGGGCTCGGATATCACTGGCTGGTCAGTATGATCTCTTATCCCGAGTCAGGCGTGAACTTACCCCCCACGGCCGAGAATCGTTACATGACGCGGATCGACTTGGTTAGGGTCTCGGTCTTGCTATGGAGAAGTTAGTCCCCGCAGATCACCCGCTAGACATGGCCATTTACAATCCCATAATGTTTAGTGAGCTCATGCTGCTGCTCTAGGGTGATGTCCTGATCGCGGAAGAAGACCACACCTCGCTAGGAGCAACATTAGTACGGCGTGGATTGGACTCCGAGGAAAGTAAATCACCTCGGCAACAAGCAGTGCAAGCTCATCCTTTTGTGTGTCGGTGAGCTGGCTCAGTTGGATGCCGACCAGCTCCGTTCCAATATACGGAGTCAGATGCTTCACTTTCGCTGCAGCAGAGAGCAGCTCCTTTGTCTCCGGGTCCGCAAAGGAAGCACGGTCTGCGGGGGGCTCGAACTCTTCCACTTGAGGGTGGATAGGCTTGTAGGCCAGGGCCTTCTCCGTGATTCCAACCAGCGTGGCACTCATATTGGAAGGGAGCAGGGTGCGTTATCTTAGGAATAGTGGGTGAGATGCTGCTCAGGGACCAGCGTCATATCCATGTATTTGTAGCCAGGATCCGTTCACATCGGCACCCCCGCATCTGACTCTCTCGCTTGATAATCAGAGAGAGGACTGATTTGCCACGAGCGATCGTATCCACGAGATAGTGCCTGCTGTGTCTCGGGTTCGCCATCCCTTGCGAGCATGGTGTTATCATCGTACAGCAAGGCCTGGCAGGTTCCAAAGCCGGCTTGATACGAGCTCTCGCCATCCCAGCACGAAAAGATGCGATCATGCCAGTTCGCGGTGATCACTGGGGCGCCCGGTCGTTAAATATCCCCCACGTTGCGCGATGTTCGGTCGATCTCTCCAGATCGGACTTAGCGGATGCTATTCGTGATCATCCTGGTATTTTATATCATTGAGGTGCGTTCTCAGAGCACTCCCCTGGCCTTGATTGCATCATTAATTGGGTCAGCACGCTACGTCAATGTAACTCCGATAGAGACGGGTCGCTACAGATCAGCTATGGATCTACACTTTGGCCACTAAAAGCATTCCGTATTTACGGCTCGCGAGACAAGCGATGGAAGCGTCGTCCAGGGTTGTATATCTATCGCCTCTCCCCTCTTCTTGGGCCTGTTCCCTAGAAATCCTGCATGATCACGATGGCTACGACTGCGACTTCTACCTCACCTCCCCTGAAGGGGGGCAACGTTGGAGTCGACGATGACTCCAGCCACCACGACTCTGGTTCTGATCAAGCCATTGATCTCAAGCAGGAGCTGATCAACACAATCGATATTGATCCCGTCCTGACCAAGAAAATGGCGTTGGTCAATGCAGCCATTGATGAAATCGGAATGACCCCGTTCCAGTGGAAGCTGTTCCTGCTGAATGGCTTCGGCTATGCCGTTGATTCGGTAAGGATTCATTGTTCTCTGGTAGAATAGCGAACCGCGAACCGTCGACTGACTGGGCCCAATAGCTCCTCATCGTGTGTCAATCGATTTCGCAACGCGCGGTCGCTCAGGAACTCGGCAACCCGAATCCCCGGATCGCAGGTGTCGCGTTGGCGTCCCAGGTTGGCCTGCTGGTCGGTGCTGCCGTCTGGGGGTTCTCGGCCGATGTCATCGGACGCAAACTGGCGTTTAACTCGAGCCTATTCATCTGTGCGGCGTTCGTCTTGATTGCGGGTGGAATGCCGAACTATATCGGGTTCTCGACAATGTACGAAAGCCATCCCCCCCACAGAACGCGTTCAATCCCAAATGCTAACCACGAGCAGAGTCGCGATCTACTCCGCTGGAGCCGGCGGCAATTACATCCTCGACGCCACGAATCTCTTGGAATTCCTCCCCGTCTCGCATACCTGGCTCGTCACCTTCCTCGCGGTCTGGTGGGCAGTCGGCTACACCGTCACCGGCCTGCTGGCCTGGGCCTTCATGAGCAACTTCAGCTGCGCCCCCGACGCCGTCGTCTGCCTCCGCGCCGACAACTGGGGGTGGCGCTACCTGCACCTCACCTGCGGCAGCCTCGTGCTCGTGCTCAGCGTCCTCCGCCTCCTCCTCGTCCGAATGGTGCAGACCCCCAAATGGCTCATCGCGCAGAACCGCGACGAGGAAGTCTGCCAGAACCTCCTCGACATCGCCACGAGATACAACCGACCCTTCTCGCTCACCGCCGACCAGCTCCACGCGCAGGGCCGGGTCCTCAACACCGAGAAATCCGTCTGGTCCGCCGTGCGCCTCCAGGAGCACTTCAGGGGCCTCTTCAGCACCCGGCGCCTCGCCTACTCCACCGTCATGATCATCATCAATTGGCTCCTCATCGGCACCGTCAGCCCCCTCTACAGCGTCTTCTTGCCCTACTACCTCGAGTCCCGCGGCTCTGCGACCGGCGACAACTCCAACTACACCACCTGGCGCAACTACGCCATCAACCAGGTCGCCGGCATCGTCGGCCCCATCGTCGCCGGCGTCCTCGTCGAGACCAGGTATCTGGGCCGCCGCGGCACTCTCGCCATCGGCGCGGCCATCACCACCGCCCTCCAGCTGGGCTACACGCAGGTGAAAACCCCGGCGCAGAACCTGGGGGTCTCGGCGGCGATCAGTGCGGCCTCGAATATCTACTACGGGACCATCTACGCCTATACCCCGGAGATCCTGCCCAGTGCGCATCGGGCAACGGGGTACGGGCTCTGTGTCGTTTTGAACCGCGTCGGAGGGATCATCGGGGTCTTGGTGGGCAGTTATGCGAATGTGGAAACGGTGGCGCCACTGTTTGTCTGTGCTGGGTTGTTCGGGGGGTTGGTTGTTACGAGTTTACTGTTGCCTTTTGAGAGTCGGGGGAAGAGGACGGTTTAGTGGGAATAGGAATTCATGAGGGGAAACAAATACATACATATATATATGGATATATGGATATATGGATATATATTTATGGCATGAGAGGGGGGGGGGGCGAGGTGATATAAAATCGGAATGAATCGAGTTTTATTCCCCAACTGTCCGGTTGAAGAGAGCACAAGCTGTGGCGCTTCCAACTCAGGCAGTCCAAATATGCAAAGTAAATGATTGGCTATGATTAAACCCCAGTTTGCGTTTCCAGCCTTGCCGCAGGCCAGGAAGTACACTTGTTGGCCTTAGCTTCATCCATAGGCGCCGAAGTCTGGCCTATATATGACAATCAAAGCCAACAGTTCAGCCTCGTGGGAACCCCGCTGTCCGCCTTATAGATATAGGGCAGCTTGATATGTATAATATTCATGGACCAACTTTTATTTCTCTGACAGGGGGTGCTGAAGGTTATCGAGAAAGATGGCCCCCATCGATGCGACGAAAGATTATTATGCCATCTTAGAGCTTTCCATGCCGGCGGATCTCAAGTCGATCAAGGCAAACTACAGAAAGCTCGCCTTGCTGAAACATCCGGATCGAAATAAGAGTGTCACTGCCACGCAAGACTTCCAGCTAGTAGGTTGTATTCTTTGTCCTGTGGTAATATGGCTACTTATCCGTCACTAGCTCCAGGAAGCCTACACCGCGCTTAGCGACCCCAATACACGCAAAGAGTACGATCGGACATATACACCGAATAAGGCCAACAAAGCTTCCTCGTCTTCTCCGTTCTCTCCAAGGCCTTTCCCGTCAGGTACTCCGACTGAGACTGCGCGCTTTGCCCGACGAAAGACGTTACAGGAGAAACTGGAGCGCCTACGTAAAGAGATACCGGCGCAAGAAAATGAAATAGGGCGAGAGGAAAGTGCTATCCGGCAGACGGAGGTCGAGATTTACTGTCTCCAACTCCAGTACGAGGAGGAGCAGACGCAGGAAGCAAACGAAAAGGGGGTTTATTGGTACATGAACTGGTTGCGAGGAATGAAGATGGCATCCGCTGAGGAGAAGCTGGATCGAGAGCGACGCCAGCTGGACCGGATGAACGCCATGAGGATAAAGAGGCTGCAGCTGGACATGAAGAAGGGCAACCTAGCTGGCCTTGAGCGCGTTCTGGAAGACATGGAAAGAGATATGCGGGCCGTTTGCCGGGAAATTGGGGTGCTGGACCGCGATATCCAGAGGGAACAGGAAATCAAACGACGGGCAGAAGAAGCAGAACGACGAAGAAAGGCGGAGCTTGAAAGACAGGCCGAGGAGCTCATCAGGAAAGCGCGCGCTGAGGCTGAAGCTGCTCGACGAAGAGAAGCGGAGGAAATTAGACGGCCTATGCACAACTTTTTTCGGGGGATGGGGCAGGATAGCCGCGCTGAATGTAAACATGAGGCATGGTGGACGAAAGTTGATGGCTACGGTCGCTGTAGCGAGTGCTCAAGGGTGATGAGACGCTTTCATTTCAGCTGTCCAGGATGCAAGAAGACTGCCTGTGCATCATGTCGAGATGCGTTGAAAAAGGCTCAGGCGTCATACTGGAGCGCGGACGACTATGAGTGAAGAGGGTGGTTCGATCACAGAGATATGTATAGTAGGGCATAGCGGAGCTCTGCATTTGGGATTCAGCCTTAGAGGGTGTAGGGCACATGAGGCCCTTGGTTAATGATTCAGTCTTCAGAACCAAGATACACCCCGGGAGGAGAAGCTCCTCAGGCAAAATGTAGTATGAATGCCTCAGGTATAAATCTCGGATCAAGACGAGATCCCGGCCCCCGAGCCACTAAACCTGAAGTAGTCGTCCCAGTCCCAGTCCCACAGCAGATCGCTGTCAATCCATACTCCACCATGGCACAAGAATAATATTCATGATGCATGTATCCAGTGCGCCCCAAAGAATTCTTCATTCCATCAATTCGGATCACCATACATTCCTCCATGCGCAACGTGTTGCCCAGCCGCCCAAGATGAGAGGAATTTGCCGCCCATCTCACAGCGCTGATGGGGAGGTGATTTCCTCCGAGAAACCAGAACTCAACCAATCTCCACTGGGTAGTCAGGGAGTTTAACCACTAGCAGACTTGGCCAATACGTTGACTTCGATTGGTGCCTGGGGTCGGCCGCCATTTTCACCACTGTGGGGTAGTGTTTCTCAATTCTCGCGATCGCACCCGAAAAATGTTTGTTGCTGGGCATCCGTCAGCATCGCCATTCACTCATGAACTCAACCGGCAAAAGAACATCAGGATAGGTGTGACCTCATGGCCTGGGCAACAGCTTCAAATTAAACGAGAATGACTTGTCATCAAGCACACAGCAACGAAGGGACCCTCCTCTTTTCTCCTCCTTTTCCCCTGTTTCAAGTACACCGTCGAGGAACCCTGGTGTCGTTTCAGAATGGAGCGACTGGATCCACTATGGCGCTCTCTTTGTCGCAGGTCCACTCGGCATGCCTCGACAAGGAATGGCAGGATCGGGTTCACCCCCATGTTTGTTGCCTCTTGCCCAGCTTCTCCCTCTGATTTGCCCAACGTACTCTAGACTTGATGAATTGTCCATCCATTCAGGGTTGCAGAACGCCGACTCAATGGGACACGCCACCACCGTCATTGGTAGTTTGGGTCCTTTCAACAATAAAACTGGGTCAACCTGGTCCAAAGGAAACTACCTTGTTTTCGGGCTTCGAAAATAAATGCCAAAAGTCTACCATTGGTGGCTTCTTCGCCTAAGTTCCTGGTGTGTGTCAGGGTGCCGGAGATGCCTGGTAATCACTAATATATGGATGGTTCCCAGGGTTTCCGACATGTTCCTCCTGCATACTTTTCTTTCTTCACACATCGTTGTCATTTTTCTTTCCTTTCATCTATTTTCGCTACTTGCATTCCTTACTAGCGAATTTGTCATTACTGCGGATTGATTCTGCATTTTCTCTCCTTTTGACTTTCTTCTTTCATCTTGTTCAAGCCTAGACGGCCTTCGTTCGTTCCCTTCCTAGGGTCTTGATCGATCCTTTAACCTTGTGTTACTCTCTCTTCTGATATATACGGGGAATTGTGTTATCAACCCCTTGGATTTCCAACCTTTCTGTACACTACCGAGCTCCGCAATTGTTTTACGAGTCGCTCGTATTGACCGAGATGCATTCATCATCGCTTCTTTGGGGCGTCGGTACGCTCGGTCTGCTGTCGACAATATCCCCCGCGATTGCCAGTACCTACCACCTCGAGGAAAGTTTTGAGGGTGAAAATATCCTCGATCACTTCACGTTTTTCGACGGCGCCGACCCCACCAAGGGTTTCGTCACTTACGCTAACGAGAGCTATGCGCGCGACTCCGGCCTGGTCGAGATAACCTCCAAAGGCAGTTTTTACATGGGCGTGGACTACAACACAGTCCTCAGCCCTGAAGGACCTGGCCGTGATTCAGTACGCATCGAGAGCAAGAATTACTACGACGAGGGTCTATATATCGTGGACATCCAACATATGCCGGGTAGCATATGCGGTACCTGGCCCGCGTTCTGGTCTGTGGGCCCGAAGTGGCCTTACACTGGTGAGATCGACATAATCGAAGGCGTCAACAAGCACGATTCGAATAAGATTGTCCTGCACACGAGTGGATCCTGCGATGTTGGTGGAGACAACGATATGTCCGGTACGCTCGTGTCTGGCGAGTGCGGAGCGGCCTCGGGCACAATTGGATGCGTGGTCGAGGGCGAGCAGGGTTCTTCTGGTACACCTTTCAACGAGCAGGGCGGTGGCTTGTACGCCATGGAGTGGCGCCCAACGTTCCTTAAAATTTGGTTTTTCCCTCGCTCATCGATCCCTGAATCCATCACCAACGGGGCTCCTGATACATCTACTTTTGGTACCCCCATGGCCCATTTGGAGGGCACTTGCGATTTCCACGAACGCTTCTCGGCCCAGAAATTTATCCTCGACACTACATTCTGTGGTGAGTGGGCCGGAAATGTTTTCGGCGACAGCGGTTGCCCGATGAGCGACCCTAGCAGCCCGATGAACAGCTGCGTCAGCTTCGTTGCCGAAAATCCTGCTCTCTTCAAGGAGGCGTACTGGGAGATCAACTCGTTCAAGGTGTTTAAGATTGGTGCTGTTGCTTCGGTGGAGGCCGCCGCCTCCACCACGAAACCCAAAACCGTCGTTCCAATCGCGACCACCACGACGACCAAGGGTACGACGGCCCGTCCCGAACCGACAACCACGGAACCAGTTGAGGAGCCTGAAAGCACCCCGAAAGCCAAACCTACCACGACCAAGGCCACAACCACAACCACAATCACCACCACTACCACCACTACGAGACCTCACCACAGCACTCCTTCGGATGTACAGCCGGAAGCTTCCGTTTCTATCTCCAGGATCACCAGTTATGTCACTCGGACTACCACCCTTTGCCCCCTGAGCAAGCCTACCACTCCGACGGCCCACGATGTTGTCGCGAGCACGGCTGTCCCTTCAGCGCACACACACGTAGTGGAAACACAATCCACCCCGTCTGGAACTTGGACTTGGACTGCTCCCAAGCCACCCGCTACCACAGAGACCGCTCCGACGCAAGAGGCCCCTGCTGTCACCGTGGGCATCTCACAGCCGGCTGTGCCCGCTGTTCCCACCGCGGAAAGTCCCGTGACCTCTGTTCCCCACGCCACCCCTACTCCCGCCTGGACGATTGTGCCCTCCTTGTCCATGACTGTGACTGTGCCTACTGGCGCCAGCCCATCCACACCACCCATTGAGACCGATGATTCCCCAAACGCGCTCACAACTCACCCCTCGGCAACAGTTCCCAACAGCCCTGTTTTCACCGACAGTGGAAGTCGACTCTCGGTTGGCCTCTCTACCATTGTCTATGTTGCGGCCATGGCATTGTTAGTATAGTTTTCCGAGACTGGTTCTTGAATTTAGATCATTTTGTTATTTTCCTTCGTTTCCCGCTCCGCTTTCGTTTCCTCAGAATAACCCGTCCCATGGGACATCCCCTTGAATATTCTAGACCGTTGCATGCATTGTATTATAATCCTGTGCTATCATACCCCAACCCCGTTATTTGATTATGGGGTTTTTCTCAAGATCCCCTTTGCGTTTTTAGGCATTCAAAGTCTGGGTTCGCGTTTCTAGAGATGCGGTCCCCAGTATTTAATTTAGCTAAAAATTAGATAACGCAATAAAACAAGCTTCCAAATTGTGCGCCCACTAGTTCTCATGGTCCCAAACCAGTCCTCAACTTAGATTAAGCGACAAGAGGGAGCGTCATGTGATGGGAAGTCACAAGATAGGGGAGCCTGCCTCAACCGGGAAACGAAACGGACATCCCCCAACAACCACCTTCCCACCCACTTTATGCCTTTCGTCCTCTTCACCATGTTCAACATCAGCACTTTATTCTTAGGTAGCTTCCAGTTGCGATATATTATATTCCTCGTGGCCTTCGTTATACATCCACCTACAGAAGTCATCCTGCGACTAGCAAAGTCCTCTTTCAATTTTGGGGAGGCAGAGACCATCTCTTATTAATGAGCAGCAGAAAACATAGGCAAAGCAAATCACAGTAACGACAGTTCATCGCAAGAAGAAAAGCAGCAATCCAAAAGACAAAGCACAACCAAATCCAGAGGACACAAACATATCCCTGAAAAAAAAGTCACTATAGCCAGCGCGTGACCGTCAACATTAGCATCATCATTACCATCGCCGTTAATATTACTATCAACATCATCCTCATCAAATAAACAACCTAAGTTAGCTTCCATCTTCTCAGCCAGTCTTGAGCGTATCGGGCTAAGATTCCGTCCTGGATGATTCTGAGCCGTCCGTTTCGTAGGGTCATACTGTCTCGTTCTGCCTTCTCCGTTATGAACGTCTTCGGTGCTGAGGGAGTCTTCCCGCCATACATTGCTTCATAATGATCCGCCAATTTTACAGCAGGGTTCACCAGCTCCTCCCCTTTGGCTTCGCTCGTCCGCAACATTTCTAACCACTCTGCAAACGGGACGGTTCTGAACGAGAACCCGCTGCGACGCAGGGCGTCAAGCAACGATGACCAAGTGAAAACTCGAGAATTGCTCATATTATACACCGAGTCGTCCACGAACTCACCCGACGGCCACTCGTCGAGTGAGTTCACCGAGCATGCCCGTGCAACTTCGAGAATTGAGTGCGCAAGTTTATCGACTGGCAACCAGGAACACGTGGTGTCCAGGGCAGGTAGGGCCTTCAAAGTCAAGGCAGACCGGATCATCAGGGGGACTGCCTCCGAGTCGTTCCACAAACCCTTCTTTGAGTGTCCCGAAACTTGTCCAATTCGAAGGGAGAATGCCCTGGCCCCGGATTTTCGAGCGTTGCTCACTATTCTCTCCCCAATCAGCTTTGACCGTCCATATCCCATTTCGAGGGCGCTATCAAGGCTGTTGATGGGCTTCTCCTCGATTTCAGAAGATGGAGAGCCCAATGCCGTTGATATAGAAGAACAGAAAAGCATGACTGCAGGGAACGGCAGAGTCACAGACAACGAGAAATCAATGAGGTTGTGTAAGCCCTTTATATGAGGCTCGAAGCTGGGAAGAGGGAGATTGAAGTTGACAGGCCAAGCAGTGTGTATGATTAAGGAAACGGACTGTCGCATTTGCTCCAGCATGCTCTTCTCCAGTCCTAGACTAGGCTGATCGAGGGCACTTTTTAGCGCCACTATCTTTCTTGTGCGATAAGGTACAACACTAAGACCCTTTTGCGCGAGAGCGCCCAGAATAGCTTCCTTTGGTTGTGACCTTCGTGTCAGGCAGTATACGACAGATACAGTGTCGTCGTTTAACAGCCTATAGAGAGTATGAGCTCCAAGGGAGCCAGTCGCGCCAGTCAAGATCTGCATCACATCGTTAACTCCGACATATCCAAATGAAAAAAAGAACCCGGGGACTTACTACGCCCTTGGTATCGGTTACCAATGCGGGGTTTGTTTTGTGAGTTCTGAATGAGGAATACTTCTTGATCAATCCCTCCATCTCGAAAGCATTATCCGTAGCACTTGGAAGTTGGCCCTTTTGGACAACATGAATATGCTCCGCTAAGCGTGAGATATTGCCAGTTTCAAAAATAACGTTCTGTCCAAGGCTCTTGCTGTCCTGGATTTTGAAATCCCTGAGGATTAGTCGACGGAAATGAATCGCCTTCAGGCTGTCGACACCCTCGGAAAAGAACTCTGCCTCTGTGTTTGGAATGAAAAATCTAAGTTCGTCTTGACAAAGCCGCATAAGGTGCTTCTTTGTTGCCAGGAGGTCAAGTTGAAGCGTTCCATCTGTGCCGTCCTCGAGCTTCGTGTATAATTGGTCAATGGTCTCGGCGTACCTTGAATAAACTTGCGCCCTGATCATAGAGCCCTTATCTGTGTGAGGGCAGACGGCTCCACCCGGTAAAACGTAAACCATCTCCCGAGTTATTTGTGAAAACTGCTCTGCTCGTGAGTTGGCATCTTCGATGGTTGGCCAGATAAGATCCAAGAGTTCTTGGCTGGAGAAACCTTTTGCTCCATCAGAAGGGAAGATAAGAAGTCCTGGGACGGCTTTGCTGACCCCAACTACAACTGCCTCGTGAACCAAAGGACTTTGTTTGATTGAGCCTTCAATTGGGAGCGGCAAAACTTTCTCACCATTCATAAGGGTGATCCTATCATCTAATCTGGAGATGTACTTCCATCTGTCGGGGACGGAGGGGTGAGGTGTAAAGACGTCCCTAGAATGATACGAGCCCGGTGGTTCATTCGAGTTGGAGGCTGTGAGGGCTGGATGGCCCGCTAGATAAACACACTCAAAGAGGGAGTCACCTATGGGCTTCATCCAGATATACTGGCGAATGTTGTCGAAAAATCGCAGATAATTCCAATAAGGATCACCAACTGGCCGTGAAATTGACTCGGCGACAAGACCCGCCTCGGTTCTAGCAAGAGAGTCAGATACCCGAGTAAGTAAAGTCACCGGGGGATTGAATGCTGCTGATACTTACAGGCCAAATGATCCCCCAAATCTTACTCGCTCGGCAACAAGTCGATCTCCGAGATCATCCGGGCAAGGGGCACCGCCATAAGTGACAAGCTTGCACAGCCTTAGGGCATCCAATCCTTTGGTGCTTTCTACAAGGAGCTGAAGGACATACGGCACCCCTTGGACCGATTCTGGTCGTGCAGCCTCGAGGGCCGCCACAAGCGAATCGGCGGTAAGAGGCAAGGAGGCATCCCACATGTATGCTACCTTTTTCATATACATCGCTTGCAACGCCGTGGACAAACCATGAAGATGGTACCATGGCAGTGAGTTGAATGACGTAAGACCGGGGCCGCGCAATGGATGGGTCATCAGAGCCTGGTGGCTGAGGAAAAGCGGCTTTGGAGTGCCAGTGGAGCCAGAAGAGTGGAGGATCAAAGCAATTTTTCTTTTCTGGACTTCGGGGTTCCGAGTACGGTGGAGGACAAGAACCGAGGGCCCATTGATAGCGTCTTCCATTGAGGGCCGTTCGATGATCGGGCGGCAAACCACGAGCTTCAAACGAAGGATCTCACCCATCGTTGCACGTATACTCGGAGTTTGGCCATACATGATCGTTTCACATCCAACCAAATCGAGGAGGGATACGCATGCTGCAGCCGATAGACGCGGTGAGAGCATCATCACGGTATACCCTAGGCGACTAAGAGCGAAGAACGTGACAACCATATTTAGGTCGGAAAGGGTAAACAGAGCAACGATCTCTCCATCCTTTCGGGGCTATTTTCATGTCAACCTCAATTATTCTTCCCTGGGTAGGACGACCTAAGGCAGGAGACTTACTGCCCTGAAGCCACAGTCCATTAATTGGCAAACGGTTTGGTCGACCATACAATCCAAGTCCTGGCCGGTGAAATATTCATACAAGGTGGTATCATTTTGGGACGGTTTTGGATAAGCCAGTATCGGTTCTTGGACTGCATCTGCTGCTCGCAGACGGATCAGGTCATCCAGAACATTGAGCCTCCCGAAACGTCGAACCAATTGTTCTGCAGTATTTACCTGGGGGGCATCTTCTATTGCCTCGTCATACTGAGGGATTCCCATGATGGCAAGCAATAAAGATGGATTTGGCAATGAGATGGATATATAGAATAAGGGATGATGGGAAAGCTGCGGAGTATTTAAACTTGACTTGCCTACTCTGGACAGAATGAGCTGGAAACTGGCATCACCAGCTCGTCGTCAGCAGTGCGCTCCGTTCAGATCTTTTGTTTCCAGATTTAGCAGCTTGCTTGCCTTGGTTTTTGAAGGATTTTGGGATTCTCGGCTATCATTTTCTGATTCATTCCCGATGTTAAGCGGTGAATCCCTACAGAGTACAATCAGGTTCCGATTCCTACACCTCATCTGACGCAGGCCCGTTTTTCCCAACTATGGGGGCGAAGATGCCTCAAACCAACTATTAGGAGCGCTGCGCCAGACCCAGAGCTAATCAGAACCCTAAGTTCACACAGACTCGAATCTAACTGGGCAAGAGTCGGCGGTACGATATCCTGTTGGCTGAGACATATCCTCAGGGCTTGGAAATCTAAACTTTCTTGCCCCGGCGTTCGCATTTCGTCCAGGCTAATACTGGTGGCTGGCATGGCTCGGTAAAAGGTTCCACGAAAGATGGTAGAAGTCTACCTTCCAGAGGTAGGAGGAAGCGCACAAGGTACATTGGGTGCGACGCAATCAGGCCAACTGCTGTTGAGAAATTGTCATAATCATCGCAGCCTACCCTGAAACGGCCAAAAGCGGAGGCTTCACCCTGACAAAGATAGCACGGATCGATCGGCCAACGATCAATTCCTTCTAGAAAACCTTTCGATGAGTGGGAGCTTATTCGCTTGTCTAAATTACCATTTCTCTATGATTGGTGAGTATTCTGATATGTTCTTTTTGCCGGGTTTGCATGAGTCAGGAAATATTGCCTGGTAGTAAAATTTACACGTTCCTCGGTACGAGTAACAGGGCACACGTCCTAACTCCTGAGTCCTGACTCCTGAATTACACTGCATAGTGTTTTTGGTGGCAACCACAGCTCTTCTTTTAAAGACCTATGAGGCAATCCTCTGATCAGAATAGGCGTTGGGCATACTTGGGAACGCTTACTCCTGCAGAGTGGGACAGCATGGTTCCATCCCGCGCTCTCCACTCGCATACCTGCGTTTCTATCGTGGAGAAGAATGGATGCAAAGCCAATAGCGTGGACCAGTAGCATAATCCATCGCCCTATGGGTCACAGGTCAGTGCCGGTTGATTCCCCAGGCAAATGCCATATTCCAGCGACAAAACTTTGAATAATCTCCTTGTTGGTTAAAACTCCTATCAGGAGATAAATTGGTGAATAGGACTTGGTAGATCCGGGATCTCTGATGGAAGGAATAAAGAGAAACACCGATAATCAGAGTCATCATTTACAGTTGTCGACCAGTTCCAACAACCGACTTGTTGGGTTTAGAATCTTAGACCTGTCCACTTCAGAATGCATGATTTGTGGCCCCTTGGCGATTCATCACCCACTCCCTATCGCTGTTCAAAGTCTGATTTGCTATCTAAGGGCAGCCACGATGGAATCCTCAGGTCAAGTGGCCATGATTGGGTTACATACTAACAGGGATTCATCTGCGATGCAAGACAAAATCAGGGAGGTGGAGATTTAGATTTGAGTTGTTTTGTTGACAGATCATATTGATATCACGATCACTTCCGCTTTGTGGCTGCGGCTGACGTGCCTGGGCAGCCTCCTTGCTTCTGCTGTCAGGTTTCAAGATGCACCCGGTACTTTTTGGACTTGATTCGTGGCTATGGAGCTGTCATGTGAATTGAATTTCTTGTTCTCAGGTTTGGTGCGGTGATACCAGGTAAGACGGAGTTGGTGGTGGTGGCGAAGTCATTCGGTGTCCACGGCGAACTAACTTCGATTGTTCATTTCTTTCCGCTATCCGAATGGATTATTCTCCAAACCATCTCGATTACTGCTGGCACATAGGATACATCCATACACCTCTGCAATATACCATGCAGTCTGCTGAAGCCGCCCAACTATTGTCCTCGATGTTGGTTGGATTTAACTAGGTACGCCCTCAGCTCGCGCCAGCCCCATCATTGAAAGCTGCCAAAAACTCGTTGATGCGATATTCAACCAAGGTTTAACGATGCGCTATGCCACTTTCAGCATTTTTATTGCATGAAATAGAGTGGTCTGTCTGCAGCCTCCATGTAAGCCTCAATATGCCTATGTAGGAACGGCTTCATGAGCTCAGTATATGCGTTCGCAGCCGCCCACATCACTCGTGCTTTGTAGTGGCCTTCGGAAAAGTCGTGCGAAATACATATGGCCTAGTCGTTCTTCCGTGACTCTCGGCCTGGAACAGGTAATCATCCGCCGTTCCTTCTCCTGTCAACCCATGACAATAAGTACGATCAGAATCGCCTAGACCATCGATCAAAGAGCGCTGCAATCGGTGCAGTTCTGTCATCTCTTCCCTCGACCGCAGATTGGGGAAGCCTACGGTTAGTCGCATCTATGCGTGCAGTAAGGATATGTGCCATTGATCTAGTGTTTATGCTGTTGAGCAATAGTCCAGATGCACAGGCATTGCCGGCTCTAATTTACACTTTATCTGCCATTCTTGTAGATTCTTATAGAGCAGCAGCATTCTTGGAGGTGCCCAGGCTGTCTGTGAACTGGATGGCAAATGACAATCACGCGTCATCCCTGAAGAATATAACATATTCAAATTGGGAGACACAGCCGCCTTGATTGCAGGCTGTTTCTATAGTGTTCACTGGAGAATTAGTGTCGTCGTTGGTAAACCCTTTTCCAAGTTAAGAGCAGTAAAGCCTCAAAAAGACTGTGGTGTCTTACGGCATTCATGCATTCATGAAGGTAATATTGGTGGTTGGCATTAGCCATATGGTTATTTGAGATACATTTTACTACAGGATGTCTTAGGAAATTCTGGGGGGGGTCAGTTTACAACATGTCTACGAAGCCCTAACTCGACGCGGGAAAGGCGTCATGACCCCTTGCTAATTTATGATTTCCTTTTTCTATTTCTCTACGTCTTATCGAGCCAGGTTAAAGTCCTTCTGTTGAAAGGAATCGCCTCTCCAATTGATATCTGGGGATCAAGTCCTCCAGAGCCATTTTACGGGGTATCAGTACTCCATCACTACCTATGGCAAGGTTAGATAAATTCAACCAGAGACTGCCCATGTATAATCAATGCCGATTAGAGGTGTATGCCACTGCAGTTGTATAAAGACCTCCCCCTCATCCCAGATGACCAACTTTTCAAACTCGAAGATCTCCTCTCCAATCCCCCTCGACAATGTCCACTCTTGGCGAATTTCTCTTTCCGCACTCAGTCTCTCCGGATCCATCCTTCGAACGACCTCCAAAATTCTTTAACGCCCTCTCCTTCCGTCTCTAGACTCGGGATGACCATCCATGATGCCACGCGCGAGGCCCAGGAAAAGACCACACTAGAATGGGCCAGCGCAATCCGCCAAAAAAAAACTCCACCATGAGAACTTTGACGCGTATAGAAAGCATCGACCCGGTAGTGCTGCTGTTGAGTACTTCTCCTTCCCTTATAAATTCCCTTCAAGATAAACTCCCAATAACAAGAACTAATAATGAATAGTAATAGAATGGTAACCAGCCTCCTCCACCATATCTACAACCTCTCCCCATGACCCCCGAAGAACTATCCTCCGTCTCCCCAATGGTCTAGCTTGTCGCCACCTTCTCCAACGGCGTCTACAGCTTCCACAAGGAATTCGAAAAGCACACGCAAGCCCGCAACCTTGACGCAATCCAGAACGGGGTGGTGCTTCTAATGAGTGATTACGGGTACACGGGGGCTGAGGCCGAGGAGATCGTCAAGAGGGAGGTTCTCGACGTGGAGAAACGGCTCATGGAGGCGTATGAGGCGTGGAGAGGGTCGAGATAGTTATACGAGTATCTAGGTGGAGATAGCCTACAATAGGGTTACTCCGTTACAGTCCCCTCGTCCTACTCATCTTCTCTCTATTATCCTCAGGTACTCGAAATGGAGCCAGCCACCACAGCTCTGCATTTACCTTCTTCTTGCAGGAAACACAACCGGGCTCGCAATGACCACGGCCGACATGGCATTATCTAGAGGATGACAAGACGTCAAGGAAACAAATTGATGACTCGCTGTCGCCGATACCATCAGTCGAAACTAGCGTGGGTGATGTAGGGCTAGGCTCCACTCTAGCTTCAATTTTAATTCCTACTCTAAATATGAAGTAGGCTTGCTAGTAAGTACTTGATAATTTGTGAGGATATTTTATTGAATATGGCACGGCTTTGTATAGTTCCGCTCACCGATATTGCACTAAGACACCATCAGCCTCGAGAGTGGATGATAACCGTTATCTGCTCGATACAACAAAGAATTTTTCATTCTCTGACGGCCAACTCCACCTCTTCTACCCACATCCTTCATCCACGGACCTCAGATTCTCATACGGTTGAGTATCTCCCATTGGCCGATGTCGGACTTGGAGGGGTGGCATCATAATCACGTGATGATATGTCTGATAGTTGAGTCACCCGAGGGGTAATCGAAAAAAAAAAAAAAAGCTGGTTTCAATTTCTCCCCTCATCCCAATCCTCAAAAAAGACCCATCGGATACTGTCCGAAAGCTCATAAATTGCAACGATGAGACGCGAAGATATCACGTACCTGGGTGCGGGCCCCGCTGCCCTTCCCACTGACGTTCTTGCGACTGCCGCAGAGGCGCTCCAGAACTACGAGAACACTGGATTGTACGTGCTCTATATATAGAATTATCTCTCTTTGGCCTGTGCTTTTTTTTCGAGGCTAATGTGTACAATCTGGTTTCTAGGGGTGTCGCAGAACACAGCCATCGCAGCGAACTGGCAGCCAATATCCTTAGCACCATGAAGGCCGATCTCGCTAACTTCTTGGATATCCCTGACTCGTTCGAGATTCTGATTATGCAAGGTCCGTGGACCCTCGGTTTTTTGATGATACAATTGTGATGGTGTATTGAAGGGAAACTGACAACTCAAAGGTGGTGGATCGGGCCAATTCGATGCGACGGTCTACAATCTCACAGCAATCTGGGTTGAGAAGCAACGACAGAAGATCCTGAAGGAGCAGGGCGAGCTTTCGGAGGAAGATCAGGTGAAGGAGCTGCGCAAGAAGGTCGACGCGGAGCTTCGGTTGGATTATCTCGTTACTGGATCGTACGGTTCCCTATCAGTTGAGTCGAAATAACGAGTTTGATCTGACCCGGTGTCCACAGATGGTCCAACAAGGCTAGCCAGGAAGCTGCTCGAATTCTTGGACCGGAATACGTCAACGTCGCCAGCGATGCTAGGACGGCTAACGATGGCAAGTTCGGGAAGATTGCTGATGAGTCGACCTGGAAGTTGAGCCGTAATGCGGCTATGGTGTACCTGTGTGAGAACGAGGTAAGCAAGAAGCACCCGGCTCTTTCTTACAAGATCTTGCTAACAGTCAAAGACTGTTGACGGTGTCGAATACCCGAATTTCCCCAAGGTCCTCGAATCGAAAGGCACAAACGAGGACCCCATCGTCGTGGGTGACTTTTCCTCAACGATCCTGTCGCGGCGCATCCCATTCGAGGTATGGATCCCTGCCTTACCTATAATCTTGAGACTCCCATTAACAAATTTTAGAACTTCTCCATTGTCTACTTCGGAGCGTATGACTCGCCACACCTCACAACACCCAATGGAAGACAAATTTAACTAACACCTCCCAGTCAAAAGAACCTCGGACTCGCTGGTATCACTGGAGTCATCATCCGGAAGAGCCTCCTCCCCCCCGTCTCCCCTCCCTGCCCTCCCACAATCCTCCGCAAGCTCGGTCTCCCCGTCGCACCCACCATCCTCGACTACGGCGTCACGGCCAAGAACGGCAGTCTCTACAACACCCTCAGCATTTTCGAGTAAGCCACCTCCCCCGGTCATCTTAGAGGACCACCAAATTCTAACTCACGCAGTGTCTTCGTCGCCGGCCAAGTCATCAAGAAACTCCTCGCCACCTTCCCAGACAGAGTCGACGGTCAACAAGCCGTTGCAGACAAAAAGGCTACTCAGATCTATGCCGCTCTAGACGCATACCCCGATATCTACCGGGTCGTGCCAGATAAAACTGCCCGTTCGCGCATGAACGTCTGCTTCCGCGTCATCAAGGTCAGCCCACCATCCTCCCCGGCGCATTTATATGAGCTATCTCTAACGATCCACAGAATGGAAACATCGACGAAGGCGAAAAGGCCTTCTTGAAGGGTGGCAATGAGCGCGGAATCACCGGTATGAAGGGCCACCGTAGCGTTGGAGGTAGGTTTCCATCCCCACGAGTATGCCCCTCAATGCTCCCCGGAATGACACTAACACGTACGGCAACCCAGGCATCCGAGCCTCAAATTACAATGCCATCTCCGAATCCGGCATTGACAAACTAGTTGCCTACCTGCATGAATTTGCCAAGGCATAAAGTACCTATTTAAGTGGTGCATAACACCCCCCCAGAAGGGGGAAAACGAAAGCAAAAATATATACTTCATTTTTTTTTTCTATTTAGTTTAATTGTCATGTGTTCAACGCGCTGGTGTTAAGGGGGAAAACTTACTTATAGGTAGCATGCGGGATGGATTTATTTTCAACGGCATTGGAGGCTCAACCCTCCGTTATTTAATCATTGATTGCGATTGTTTTTTTTTACCTAGATTGGACTATAGGATTATTTTTTCTTTTTAGATTGGGAAAATAAATCACAGTTTCTATGCAGTAGAGCCCGGATGAATCCAAGCTACTCTCCATGGCCCATCTCCCAATCACCAGATAAGCCTCGACTTTTGCATCCTCAACGTACGCACCGTAGGAATCTTCCAGTGCCTTCCAACCATTAGGCACCAGGTCAGGATTCATATGGTTTGTTGCAACACATCACCTCAATTGTATCCTTCCGAGCACATGATTGGCCGGAATCGGCCCGTGACCCAATACCGGCCACATCGTAGGGACGGAGCTCCACAGCCTCCTACAACTCCGCGTATTCTTCTTCCAAAAAGCCAGAGCAAGATGGTAGTGGTTGCTATTGCTGGAGGCACCGGCGGCGTGGGCAGAACGATTGTTGATACATTCGTTAATGACTCTCAGCATCAGGTTATTGTGTTGACTCGGGAGGTAAAGAATAAATCCCCCCCCCCCCCCTTTTCCCCCTCCCCACTTCTCTGCTATGTGATCTGACCGACGTCATAGTCGAGAACGGATCCTATACTTGAAAAATGTAAACAGGTGGAAATCGACTACACCGACGTTGCATCCCTTGCCAGAACCCTAGAGGAACACGGCGTACACACCGTCATCTCCACGATTGGGATCTACACCGACGAAACAAGCCAGTCGCAATTAAATCTGATCCACGCTGCAGCGCAAAGCAGCCCCACGGAAAGATTTCTTCCGAGCGAATATTCCTATATCCAAACAGCGAAGTATCTCCCCTTCCCCTCGGGCTCTTTTGACGATTAGGAGTCCGCTAACAAATTTGCCATGAGCAGCTTTCTACCAATTGATCCCGGTGTCCAGTATTTCATCGATGCTGCTGATTTGCTCCGGGAAACCGGGCTGAAGTACACGCGGGTAATCCCAGGCTTCTTCATGGATTATTGGGGGATGCCCCATATCCGCACCAATCTCCAACCTTACACTTTCGGTATCAACATGGGAAGCTGTCAGGCTGCTATCCCGGGGGATGGAAACGACGTGATCGGCATGACATATACCTACGACATGGCCAAATTTATCGTCAAGCTGCTAGACTTGGATGAGTGGCCGGAGTATAGTGTCATTGTTGGTGAGGATATCACATACAATCAACTCTTGGAGCTTGGGGGACGGGTTCGAGGTATGTTGCTTCCTTGAGGCCGATAGGCTGGTGGTACCTGTCACGCTTATATGGTTCCTGCCACAGGCAAGAGATTCCAGGTTGTCTACGATTCGCCCCAGAAGATAGCAGAGGGACAAGTCACCGTTCCTCCGATGCCGGCGGGGGTAAATTTTTCTCAAGAAGAGCTTCGAGAGACCACAGCCTTGGTCAGTCGACTCACTATTGCGAAGGTCTTTGATTTTCCTGTTGAAAAGCGTCTCAACGCGAGGTTCCCGGATCTGAAGCTGGTCAAGGTCAGGGAGTTAGTAGAGGACGCTTGGAAGGGTATGCCGTAGAAAATGGACTAGAATACGGGTTTAAGACGAATCCCCCGATAATTATTCGGTAGTAAATATTTTTCAAATGCATTGTTTTTATGGATCACTTTAATCTTAAATCTGTTGTCTCCGCAGGCGAGGGAAAAATATATATTTGCACCAACATTGCCAGTTAGACCTCATCCATACTGTATGTAAACCGCTATCCACCGCAACAGACATCCTTCCATAATTTCATATTACTAGATGGTCTAATTGATGAATTCTCTCACTCCGACAAAATTTCCAAGATCCTTGACGCGGGTACATAGCAAACATGATAAGTGGAACCTGGCATAATTTTCTGGAGAAATTTGATTGAGTAAGTAAGTCTCACTCAATTGACTTCACAGTCATAAGGAGCAAGCAGTCAGAGTAGTCAAAAATAATACATTTGGAGGATTTATCAAGTGAAGAGAAAAAAAAGGAATAAAAAGGAAATGCTCCCACGCGGATTTGAACCGCGGACCTCGTGATTACTAGTCACGCGCTCTACCAACTGAGCCATAGGAGCTGATTGGTGGAGGAATAGGGTCTTCTGTTCGTACTTAGCTAGCGAGAGTCAGATGGAAAATATTTCGCGCAGCAGTTAACCTAGTCAATATCAAGTCAACGTTATTCTTACTCCTTGCCTGCCTAAGGTTAAGTGGTCAAAACAGAGTTCTGCATATGTATATAAGTCGCAGGGGCCAAGCGAATAAAGCAAGTCTGTGCGGCTGATTAATAGCCCAAGATCTGACGTGTCCCCCCTGCTTGACATATCAGATTCAGAACCTCAGGCCTTTCACATGTACATTATAGATTCAGCGCCGCTTTGATGATTGGTTGAATTGAGGAAGGTGTCCAAACCCCGAGTGTGGTTTCGTGCATGAGTGAGTGAGTGAGTACCTTGGCGACCCCAAACTCGCTAGGAGGCTAAATTAGTGTTGCGGATTTCGATAGGGCCTGGCGGGAGATCAACCGCACCTTGAAGGAGGCTTCAAATTTTCACAGCCATCATTAATAATACCTGAGGTCCGAGGTACTAGAGGACAAGAGGGGTGAACATAGAGTAGTTTCTAGAGGTGCAAGAGTAAACAAGAAAATGACCCTGGAGCGACCCTCGGACCTTCCTTCCACTGGAACCTGACGTAAGGCCATCTCATTTGGTCAGCGATTAAACACGCCCACCCATTTCTCCAGACCCTCCTGGTGCGCTGGCATTTTTCACGGCTATTCTTTTCTACCTAAATCAGTCCATTTTAGTTGGAGACTGTGGGGGCGTGTTGGCATTCCAGGATCTGATCCCCCCCTCCCCCCCTCCCACGCAAGGATTATTTTATCCCCTTCATCCTCCACACCCCGTGAACCCTATCCCTCTCATGTAACACCTCTTCTCTGCTTTTATTCTTCCTGAGGGAGCCTCTAGTCTCTCCCCTGACTCACTCGTTCGGTACCCTTTGACTGGCTTGACGACTGGTGGAAATGACTTGGGACCCTCCAAGCTGATCGTCGACTTATGGCATCCATTCGTGTCTCGCGCAGGGACAAACGAAAATAAAGGGTAGCCTTGAACCCCTCGTGAATATTTGCAGGCTCTCTCTAACGTGATCTTTCGCCTAGATCTATCCCTACTTACTCCAAAACCATCACAAAAATGCACGTGCACACTGCCACCAGAACCCTCCCAACTGGTCCCATCCACGGTGTCGATCCTCCGACGAATTACACCCTCGTTCGGAAACGCAGCGTTGCCGAGAGCTGCATCATCGCGAGGTTTTCCAAATGGCTCTGGTCGGCATGGGTTGCTGGTGACCCCGAGTCCACAAACGGCTTGCGAGGTCCGCCGCAGCTACTGAGCGCTAGCCGGTCTGGAGAGGCCATTGTCGAACCCACAAACGGCATCGTGACTCCGAATGAGGATCATAGACTCGGGGCTCCGGAACAACTCCAGGCAGAAGATGCAGTCCTACGGGACCTCCCTTGTCGGGCCTGTAAAGCGTGGGGGGTCACATGCGACATGCAGAAACCGCGCTGTTCGCATTGCTTCGATCAACAGCTTCTGTGCTTCTACGTAGCCCCCTTGCGCCTATCGATGAAGCGATCGAAAAAGGCGCGCACCGTGCCAATTACATCATCGGCCCATCAAGACAACGACTGACTCAACTCGTGGAGAAGGACGGATCAGTGAACAGTTGTCTGTCATTTGTTTAGGCTAGACCTTAGAGAAAAAGGAGATCCCTTCTCTTCTTATCTGCAGCCAAGCCCTCCTTAGATTAACCCCGGATACCCGATAAGATCCACAGCCTCAGCCCTTGCCCTACATCAAGAGATGAGCTGTCTAGTCCCTCCCCTGCATCTTTCTCGAATAAGGCCCTGAATGAGGTAAGCAATAACCTATCGTATGGCGGGGTTATATCTACGGATGCGTGGTTTGAGTGTGTTCCAAGTTTCTAGTCGCGCGGGAACTATCCGCGTTACGAAAATTCTTCCCGAACGGGCTACAGAGATATCAGCCCATAAATCTTATCAATACATGATCTTATCTCGCGTAAGGCATATCAATCTGGTCAATTTGGACCTGCGATGGGAGGACTGGATCAAATCCAAGGTGCATCATCGCCCTCACAAATGTCGGAGCACTGTGTGCCGAGGCCCCTCCACAGTTTGATATTATTATCATGGGCATCGCCCATTCTTGTAGCTTCATCATTACTATCAAAGTGATTATATGACAGCCAAGCCAAGAAATCCCTATCCCTGACAGTGCTTAAGCACACACAGAGTAAGACTACTCCCCAATGTCCCAGAAAACAAGCTAATCACCTACGCCAGTTACCCTACCACCTACCATGGAACAAGAATACGATAAAATCGCAGAAGCAATTCGCACCCAAGCAAAATCCTACCCGACGAAGCGCCTTCTCGTCGCTCTAGCCGGAATCCCAGGATCAGGTAAAACCACCACCGCATCTGCAGTCACCCAGCGACTCAACTCAGCCAACGACCCTTCAACCCGAACCGCTCTTCTCTCCATGGACGGATTCCACCTGTCGCGGGCGACACTCGACCAACTCCCCAATCGAGAAGAGGCATACATCCGCCGCGGCGCACCGTGGACATTCGACGCGACACGTTTCGTGGCATTCGTTCGACAACTACGTAAATGGGCTCAATCAACCCCTTCCCCATCCTCCTCAACCAACCGAACTCCAGGAAGCAAAGTAGAAGCTCCATCAGACACGATATACGCACCCACATTCGACCATGAAACCAGAGACCCCGTCGAGAACGGGATGACCATCGGCGCCGACATAGCTGTCTTAATCATTGAGGGCAACTATCTCCTTCTCGACGAGCCGGTATGGCGCGACGTGGCAGAGCTGGTCGATTATCGAGTTTTCATCGAGACGGATCTGCAAGAGGCAAGGGAGAGGGTTGCGAGGAGGCATGTACGAGCGGGGATAGAGAAGACGTTAGAGGATGGGTTTCGGAGGGTGGATCGAAATGACTATTTGAATGCGCTGACGATTAAAGAGAAGTTGATTCGGCCGGATTTGGTGGCGTGGAGTATAAAGGAGTATTCTGTTTAAGAGATTTATACTCATGTCTACATTCTGCATGATACCCTCGTACCTCCTCTTGTCCTCCTATCGCACACCATCTACTCTATCTTGGTTCAACAATAAACTACTCATATATGTAGGAGTCACTTGCTCAATCCCTACATTAGCCTCTAATTAGCAAAAAAGTTCCAGAATAACACCAGAGGTTTATCAAGTTGACTACCTAGACCTAGATAGAAAAGAGGACTGTAGGAAGTTAAATCGACATCTGGTCAATGTAATTTTAATGCTATTTCCTGCCGAAGGAAATTTCCCGCACCCCTATATCAATGCCAACCAATTCCGATATGGGTCGTCCCAGATGTCGCCTAAGTGAATGTCATTGATTAATTTTATCCAGTCCTCTAAAGCATATCCGACTCTTTATAGATTGTGTAAGCATCCTCAGTGGTCAGTAGAAGCGCCAGCCTTGGCAATATAAATACCGTCATTTGGGCGGCTTTGTTGCCGTCCAAACACAGTGAGAGCGCCAATCCACTGAAGGCCTGTTCAACGGTATCATCGCTCAGAATCTTCTCTACGATCACCTTGGCGTCGGCCGATGAGTAGTCGTCATTTGCCTTATCGTTCTGCAGCACCTCAAGGATGTTTCAGACCAAGCTGCACGCGGGCCATTCACATTCGCAATGACCTTGTTTTCAAGCCAACAGCAACAGCACTTACTGGCGCGAATGTTTCCCCTCGTATGAAAACTGGAGGTAATTTCCTGGAATGGTATTGGCTTTGGGGGTTTGGAGGCTGCTTGAAATAGCTCCACGGTCATTAACATTGGCGTAATCGGTGATAATGAGGACGATTTTGAGATAAATGCGATATTAGGGGGGTGGATTCATTCCCAAGTAGGGCAGCTTGAGCCAAGAGCATAGGTCATTTGTAGTTTTCTTGAACATGGTTCCCCCCTCCCCTTGGATATAGATACTCGGTGCACGCGACTCGCCAAGTCATTTTAACACTACTATAATTGCTTCATTCCCAACCTATGAACACTAATTCCAGGCGTAGAACAGACAATTAGGAAAAGGTGTACTTAGCTTCTTGTCAAGTCGATTAAATCAAATTTGGAAAAGTTCAACATCCAGTACTTCCGAAAGCTAATGTTGACGTCATTGCTATTGTCAGGAGCATCAGTCGATCAACCATACGGCCAGCGACTATCAAGCCTCTGCTTAAATGGCCACTCAGCGCAAAACTGGCACACACTACTAGGCAGCAGATTGTTCACCCTTGTCAACCCATTCAAAGAATACAGCACCAAAGTGACGAAAATGGTGGGGCAAGAACCACCCCAGTCATTGCATCTTGAAAAGCGGTCCGTGGTTTCCTCATTTATTTTCCATTACCAGAACGGTCCGACCGAGAAACCAGTAGTTGCACTTTTTAAAAGAAGTGGAGATGTGAGGACATACCGGTATGTAGGCATTTCTGTATTCTTTTGCTCGTCGCTAATGCTTCAGTCACCACATCGCTCCGATCTCGGGCAGCATCAGCCGCAAGGACAAGGATCCGCTCTCGGCAGCATGGCGAGAGATCTTGGAAGAAACACAGCTCGGCCCTTCTACACTAAAATTCTGGCGCACTGGTGTGCCGTTCACTTTTAGTGATGAGTCGGTGGGCCGGGAGTGGACGGTATATCCGTTTGCCTATCTCCTGAAAACTCCCGAGGAAGGAGGCAAGGGTGAGAGCGCTATTCAGACAGACTGGGAACACGAGGGATGGCAGTGGTATGACCCTACGGCTGCCATTAACGATGGAAACCTCAATGGCGTCCCGCATCTGGGAGAGAGTCTGCGACGTGTGTGGTTTGAAGGCACCATGAACCAAGCAGCCGGTAGTATTCTAGCAGAGGGAATACAACTTTTGCTAAACGATCACGATAGCGGGGCACGTGAGTTGACGACAATTGCCTTGACCATATTTCGTAAATTCGTCTTCGAGCTTCAAGATGACATAGCACCGAGGTGGTGGGAAACAGTTCGTATGGGTGCATGGCACTTGATCAAGAATGGTCGAGAGAGTATGGGTGCGGCAACGTTGAATGCCTTGCTTGCAGTCCTCAAGGAAATAGAGAGAAGTCTTAACCATACCAGCAGACTCAGGGATAGGCGAGATCGCATGCTATCGATTATAGATTATCATATGGAAGCTCGCAAATCCCGTGCAGCACTTGTAAAGGACCAGTTTGCATCCTACGTGCGAACCAACTTCCTTTCCACAAGTGACACCAGGGACAAACTCACAATTCTCACCCTCTCCTCTAGTTCAACAATCCGTGACAGTATCATAGACGCTTGCGGCTCGCTGGATATCAGGACGCTTGATCTCCGGGTATTAGAGTCCCGCCCTCTATATGAAGGCGTCAGTATTGCGTCGTCCATACTGGGGGACTTTGATCAGCACTTTGGATCAGCAACAAACAGGAATCTCCTGATAAATCTCTATACCGATGCATCTGCTGCTTTGGCGTCGAAAGCTGTCGACATTGTCCTCCTCGGAGCAGATCGAATCTCCGCAACGAAAGGGGTGAGTAACAAAACAGGATCGCTTCCCTTAGTCCTCAGTGCAAAGCACGTCTCCCCCACGGCTAAAATTGTGGTTCTCAGTGACCCTGAGAAGGTGAATGGAGAATCAGGGATCATTGATGATGAAAAGCATGAGGAGAATGATCCGAGGGAATTGACCACCTCGTGGAAGAATGACGGAGTAAAGACAACATCTATAGAGGAGGCACTGGTGAATCCGAGCCATGGAAGGGAGGAGAGAAACCAAAGGGTCGAAGTAAAGAATATCTATTTCGAATGGGTCCCACGGTCTCTGGTGGATGCTTTTGTGAGCGGGGAAGGTATTTTGGATGATCAGCACATTCGAGAACAGTCGAAACAGCAGGGGGAGTTGGTAAATCGATATTTTTATAGCTTACCCATTTGGTACTGACGATAATTGGAGATAAGAAGTACCATGTGGGAGAGAAAGATAATATTAGAATCAGTGGAGGTACGATTTACCGATTAGGTTGATGTTTCGATCGGCTGTTGATCCAGTATTGTGCTCACTGCACATACTCAGGTCGAGATCCTTCGACGTGTCTGTTGCCATGACCCTGGACGCGTTCTATTGAAATATCTTCGAATATCGTTTTCTTCAGTCTTTTAATTTCTCCTCCGCATCGTCACCGAGCGTTTTCTTCCCCTCCATCACTACCATGACCTCTACCATCTCTAGCAGATCGTCTCTTTTCCAAGATCATCTAGCTTCTAAAGACTCCGAGCAATGGAAGCTCACACTTCAAGACATCAAGCTGCTTTATATCCAGCGTCAATATAAAAGATGCGTTGCCCGTTCGTCAGCAATTCTAAATACAGCAAGAGGGCCGGTGCGTTGTGAAACCCAAGTGTAAAGTGCGATATCTACTGATAGAAGAATTGTTAGATCCACCCGGTTTATAAAACCTACCTCTACTTTTACAGCGCCATTTCATACGAGGCTATGGGTCGATATGCCCACAACTACTCCATCAATAAACTACCGCTTCTTCACTCAGCCTTGGACTGTTTTGTTACATGTCTGGCAGTTCTGCCCGCCATCATACCTTTCGGCGGAAACGAGCCCCAGACTCCCAGCTACACGTCTCTCGGGGAATCCTCATTCGCTTCGGATATGTCAGATACTCTTTCTCCTACCGATAGTCTCGTCAGCAGTATCACAGATATCATAGATAAATCACTCGACTGCGCCTCAGATGACCCATTTCTTTCCGATACGGATGGCGACATTGAACAACACCTGAACAAAGGATACATAATCCCTCTCTCTCACATCGAGACGGACAGGAAAAGTCTGATGCCGTCGCCACTACATGTCCGCAAGCCATCCCCACCCCTCAACTTTGTCCAGGGATATACCCACAATTTTGATCAGAGCGCCAAGGCGACAGATCACACCAGCCAAGCAGTGAGGGTTCGGGCGCCACCACCACTCCCCATTAAGGTTGTACCGTTTGGTGCCGATGGCCACTACATGTCCAAAAGCAAGCCGTTGAGAGATGAAGAATCACTAGACTTCCCACTTGCATTTAGCCCCCAGAATATCGAACCTGATACGCCACCACCTTTGACACCCTTCCACGAGAGGGCCATCACGAACTACAATAGTAGCATACAATTCCTGGATTCCCAGATCAATTCCAGCATCTACTCGATCCACCGGCTTATTGACGATGTGATGGAAATCCGAAAGGCTCGCAAGACGTCCAAGAGCTTCCAGCGGCCGGCTTCCTTCTGGAGCTTCAGTCCTGTCAAAGAGGGATCAGCACAGAGCAGCAGCAAGATGTCTTCGACAGAGCGAGCGGCGACGCAGGAAACAATGGAGGAACGAATTGCACGACTGCGCGCGGAAGGGTGGAAGACGGTGGGACTCAAGTCATCCAAAAGAGGGTGGAAAGGCGCTCCCTACTACAAGGCGTTTTGCGGGTCCGTTTTGGATGAGCTGTATCTGAATGCTTGAATCAGTGATTGGATTCTGGAATCGGGTTGGGTAAAGTCGATTGGTTTTTGCTAGCTACATGTTGTACGATTAGGATGTACCTGTTGGTTCAAGAATAATGCTAAGTATGAGTTAATAGTCACGAGAATAATTGGTTTGCGAGGTTTAAAGTTAAATGCAGCCGGATAGTCAACGAAATAATTATCTCCTTTATTGATTAGACGCGTCCCCCGGGCGGTGCCTTAGGCTAGGGGGCCACCGCAGTGGGTCAGCCCGGCAGATTCCAGCCGGCTCCAGCGCCGTGCCTCAGTGTTCTGGGGATCCTCGAAAGTAAATCCAGAGCAGCTTCCTCTGACATCGAAAACCTATCCAATCCTTGCAGAAATGTCATAAAACACTAGTCGAGTTGAAATGACATTTCCAGATTTAGTATATATGACATCCTTCATCCATCCACAGTGGTTACTCACTATGACGTACAAGTCTGACAGTTGAGCTCCTGGAATCATGACAGACATTCTTCCCTTGTTTTATATCCAGTATCATCGCCTTGGGCTTCACCGGCGTATATCCTCCTGCGACATGTAGGATGGCTATGGTAAGGAGAAGGTGTCTGTTTAAAGCCATTATGGTCCACAAAGGTGAGTATTGACATTAAGCATGATGTCAATGATCGCCGCGTGTCTCCTGCTTCCTCCATTGCACAACTCCATGAACTCAAGAGACTGATATTTTATACAATAGACCTAGAATGCTACAGCCTTCGTCCGTGTCAAGAATACCTAGCATGCCACTAAAAGCGAATAGTTTTTGTTTGGGCTACTAAGAGCAACTAATATATCGGAGGCACACTATAGACGAAAATCCTACCCGGGCGTTTTCATGGGGATCACCGAAGCAGCGTTATAGTCCGTCAGCGGCCACTTCGATAAACAGGGAATAATGATGACTATCAATCTCCGCCCCCAAAATGAGCATCTTAGACCGCAATGTCATGTCGGTCTTCCAGGCTGTGGGCAGGGCTTGGTCTCCCTGTCCGGCGAATTGTGGTTGAACTGGCAGAAGATAAGAGGATCCCGAATTTCTATCCTTGATTTCGTCGGTGCTTCAAGTATGGTTTGATTTTCCTTGGCAGGAACAGGGCTGAAGTTACGGCTGGTCATCTCTGATATTTTAAGTGCGTACTAATTGATAATAACGGGCCCACTTTAGCGTCGAGTTACCCAAAAATAACTGCAAATGTTTGAGATTTGCCAGTTATCACACAACTGGTGAAGGTAGTGCGATAATAACTTCTGATCAAGTACCCCCTGGTTGGTACGGTTCAAGCCATCTCATTGATTGAAATTGCTGCAGTTGCTCCTTACCTCTTCACCTAATGTATGATCATGGAGGGTGCATGTGGGAGTGCTACCATGGCAGGGTTGAACAATGACGTGATGGAATCTTAAACCAAGGTGACCAAAGCGTATTTGAATTTCTGCTCCTCCCGCATTGTATGCACCGAGTCGAATTGAAGAGAGAGAAAAAAAAAAAAGGCGAAAAACACGTCTTGAACGCCCTATGTCCTCGCCCCGCTCTCCCCCTCAAGGCTGCTTTTTGGTCTGACCCGTTCAGTGGCTGTGCTACGAAACCCACGGACTAAACTCTATCAGACGGCCCAGCTTCGCACACTTTCCCCTATCAGCTCAAACGGCTTCGCGTCAAACACTTCTGCTACATAATCATAACCCCCCCCTCCTTCCTTCGGTCGAACCCTCTCTGACTCCTGAGATCGCATCACAGCTGTCGCTCAATTTCACAGACTATACCCTGCTTCTGGAAAGTAGGATTGGGCTGTTCTCACACGTGCATTCCTTACCGACCCCCGAAAGCTATAGGTACACGAGGTTCTCCCCCTATCAATATTCCCCAGTCCTCAGCTGAGCGCTCATCCCTAACCCGAATCTTCGATAAAACGGTGCTGACACCTTTCCCCCCAATTTCTTTCGTTCCCAGTAATCGAATTTTCTTCCAACAAGAATAATACCTGGTTCTTCGCGAACGGCCTCACCCACGCAGACTTCCTCTACCCCTTACGTGCGGGGTTCCTTAGTTTTCAGCCGCTGGCTAGACCCCGCCATACACCACCAACATACATTTTGGAGCGCATACATACCTCGACCCGCACCTCCCAATACTACACGGGCACAATGAGTTGTGAGTACAGCATTCTTCCAATCCATTGCGCTATTTTTCTTCGAGCAACCCAATGCCTTTCCCATGTCGCTGGCTTTTCTGGATCGCCAGCCTTGTCTTCGACGCAATCTGCCCTGTCCATGAGCCCGAATCCTGGAGCCTACTAGGTACTCAGCCGCACTCAGCCTTGCCGTAATGCATTGTCTTAAATGGGTGTCGAATAATGGAGTTGATTGCCGAAGGGTTCTTTGCGCTTCATTTTGGGAATCAATTTCCTCTTTGATATCCTGGATCAACACTACTCTCCATCCGCCGTCACTCCCTTCTGCCTTCCACCTGGCTATTCGACTTTTCATTATGACTTCCTCCGGGTTTCAATGAAGGAGCTAACTCATGCACTCAATCTTCTAGTCTCCAATATGCTCAATAAGCTGTCGGGGCAGCCTGAGAGTTACGAGAAAAAGTACGACCCTTGATTCCTCCTCCTTTAACGAACACCTTTCTTGTCCCTACAGAGATAATAACTAGTTCAACCACTTTAGGGCGCTCTATCGATTCGGGAAAACACTCGGCGCTGGAACATATGGTATTGTCCGCGAAGCAGACTGCACCTCAGGAAAGGTCGCAATTAAGATCATCCTGAAGAGGAACGTTAAGGGAAATGAAAGCATGGTCTACGATGAATTGGAGATGCTACAAAAGCTGAATCACCCACATATTGTTCACTTTGTCGACTGGTTTGAATCAAAGGTATAGCCAGAACCACGACTTCTTATGGGGCATGAATTGGTCTAATCTGATGGCAGGATAAATTTTACATCGTCACTCAGCTTGCCACTGGTGGTGAGCTCTTTGATCGAATCTGCGAATATGGGAAGTTCACAGAAAAGGATGCCTCACAAACCATTCGCCAGGTGCTTGAAGCTGTCAATTACCTACATGAGCGCAACATTGTCCATCGAGGTAAGGTTCAGCGTGGATCACAATAGATTGCTCACAACCACGTGTAGCCCAAACTGACATTCTACACCACAGACTTGAAACCCGAGAACTTGCTCTACCTTACCCGCGACGTGGCCTCGCAACTTGTCCTTGCAGATTTTGGAATCGCCAAGATGTTAGATAACCCCAGTGAAGTTTTGACCAGCATGGCTGGATCATTTGGCTATGCTGCGCCCGAAGTCATGCTCAAGCAAGGGCACGGCAAGGCCGTAGATATGTGGTCTCTCGGTGTCATCACTTACACCCTTCTCTGCGGTTACTCTCCCTTCCGATCCGAGAACCTGACCGACCTTATTGAAGAGTGCCGCTCCGGCCGCATCATTTTCCACGAACGCTACTGGCGTGATGTCTCCAAGGACGCCAAGGACTTCATCCTCACACTGTTGCAGGTGAACCCTGCAAACCGCCCTACGTCTGAGGTCGCCTTGAAACATTCTTGGCTGAAGGGAGAAACCGCTAGCGACCGCGACTTGCTGCCCGAAATCCGTGCTTACATTGCTCGTTCTCGTCTCAAGCGAGGCATCGAAATCATCAAGCTCGCAAACCGCATCGAGGCGCTTAAGATGCAGGAAGACGACGATGATATTCCTAGCGCTCTTCCAGCAGATTCTGACGCCACCCCCTCCAACAAATCGACCGGTACAGCTCCATCCTCAACAACTCCCGGTGATACAAAGGACTCATCTACGCAATCCGCCGGCGACGAGACTCGTCACAAGCGGAGTCTGAGTAAGATCGCACGAGGAGCGATCTTCCGGGAGGTTGTCCTGGCCAAGGTTCGCGAGATGAAGGAAAACGAGGAACGAGAACGGGTTGAGCGTGAAGCTCGTGAGAAGGCTAATCAATCTTAAACCTGCCTTGTTTGGTAGTGTTGATGGGTCTCTATTCCCTGTCTATTTTTTTTTCTTTTTCGCTGGACCATCATATGAATTCTTCTGCGGATATCGTTTCGATGATTCCCCTTTTTGACTCAATGGCGTGTACTTTTTCTTTTCCCTTTCGTCTTCTTATCAGTGTTAAGGGTTTAGCTCTGGCTGTTTATTCCCCTGATCGTTTGAAGATTCTTGGCATTATTTGTGTCCTGGGTCGTCTCATATAATCATCCCATATGTGACAGACGCTCGACTGTATGTATATACACACAGCTGTCAATTTCCACACATCGCACGGCCAAAAGCGAACATGCTGTAGTGACTGCTATCCTTCTGTCATGGCCGTCTCAGCTGTGTAGTTCATCACGTGTTGGGCAGGGTGATGAGCCTGGGGCTAATCAGGTGACGGGCACCCCCCCCAACAGGTGATCAAACCACAGGTTGCTGCGACTGGGGCCTTTTTGGGGGGTACCTGTGGCCTCGCGCCCATTTTAAGTGCCAATCTCCCCGCTCCTCTCCATATCGTTTCTCTGGATTTTTATTATACAGTTTTTTTTTTCTTATATTCTAGCGTCCGTATACATACTTCTGCTTTTCTCCGCCCTTCCTCTCGCTCTTCACAGGCGTGGACAACTCCCCGTCCACTGCCGATCGCCCCGCACCGGGTGTTAGACGTCATACATCTCTCCCCTCTCCTCTCGAAAGCTCTAAATCTGTAACCTCTATTTCAGCTTTATATTCCAGAGAAATTCTCTTTTAGGTGGCCTGATAAACTGCCACCCTTTCGTCAAGATGTTTGCCAGCAAGCGCTTGAGCAAGGTAATACTCACTCCTCCGAAGCTTTTCAGCCAACCCGCTAATATTCTTCTTCTCACAGGAGCTGATCAAGGTACGCTCTTTTTTTTTCTCCCTCTTCTTCATTACGGCCCATGACCTCATACGCAGCGAAATCACGTTGACCTGAATTTTCACTTCTGGCTCAATTTAAATCCACCGAAAGGACAAAAAGCAAGACCTACCGGATCCTCACTAACACCCTCATTTAGATGCAAGACCATCTTCCACCCGGGATAGCAATTGTCAAGTCCGAAAATCTGGAAGAATGGCAGATGGACATCAAAGTCCTAGACGACAACCCTCTCTATCTAAACCAAACATACCGACTCAAATTCACATTTGGATCCAAATACCCAATTGGTACGGAGTATATACCGCTCGCTCCCTACCTACCTTCCCCCCATCCATTCATTCCCTACGAAAAAAAAAGAATTGCTCTGCACTTAGATATACCATCTCAGCTAACGCATTTTGTATCTCCATCCAGAACCCCCCGAAGTCCAATTCATCCTCGAATCAGGCACAACACCGCAAACCCAACGGCCAATCCCCATCCACCCCCACATCTATAGCAACGGCATCATCTGTCTCGACCTCCTCAGCTCCGCCGGCTGGTCCCCCGTTCAGACCGTCGAAAGTGTCTGCATGAGCATCCAGAGCATGTTAACTGCGAACTCGCGCAACGAGCGCCCGCCCGGCGATAGCGACTTCGTCTCTTATAATCGGCGTCGACCGCGCGATATCAATTTCCTCTACGATGATGATAATGTGTGATAGCTGAGGGGCTGGGCTGGGATTGTTTCATGTCCTTTATTCATTCTATTCTTAGCCGCTTTCGACCTCCGTCGCTGGTGGACGAGTCGAGCGTGGTAAGAGGAAGAGGTCGAGGGAGAAGGGTTGATTGGCTGACTGGGTTGGGATGGTTCGTTATTATTATCATTCTCTGATTGCATGGGTTCAGGCGTAATTTACTATTCTTGTTTCCTTTCTTCCTATCTTTTCATATATTATCATGGAGTTACCGTCTCGGCGAAGTGGTCCAATACGGATGTTGATCCTCTTTCGCCTTCTTACCTTTTTGCTCGTTGATAATCTATACAAATACCAATTCTACATGGTTCTTACATCCAAGTCCGCGGCCTTTGCACATGGAGTTCTAATCAGAAATGAAATTCGATGTCACTATACACAGGTTGAGGATAAAAATGGAAGAAATGTAAGGGACGGAGATCAAGGTAGGAGAAAGTTTCGACACGACATAGGAGAAAACGGAAGGGAAAAAACAACGCCATTAAAATGAACTGGTACACGGTAATAGTTGGGTCACCATATTCTTCTACAACACAGATCCCGTACACATACACAAGCCTGTCTAATATAAACCACACGGACCGGCCTTTGCTCTTTTGCTTGAAGGATGTACCTTCATGTCTATTCTTTTTTCTGTTTTTGTTTTATTTCGTTCAAAGATCAAACCGATGTATGTGGAGTGGGGAATTTGGCTTCACGGAAGAAAATGGAGGTCAGATGATTCAACCAATTCTACCGGTCGACTTCACCGAACACGAGATCCATTGTTCCTATGAAAGATGGGAAGTTAGTGAGGGTTCTCTTTTAGGAAATTATATAGGATGGGGTTGAAAAAAGTCAACTTACCGATGATAGCGACAGCATCTGCCAGAAGGTGACCACGAGCGATCTGATCAAAACCACCCAGGTGAGCGAATCCAGGGGCACGGATCTTGCAACGGTAAGGTCGCTCGCTACCGTCACTGACCAGGAACACAGCCATCTCACCTTTGGGAGCCTCAATGGCGGAGTAGGTCTCACCGGGGGGGACGGCATAACCCTTGGTGAAGAGGAGGAAGTGGTGAATAAGAGCCTCCATGTTCTCCTTCATGGCGGCACGGGGAGGGGGCATAATCTTGTAGTCCTCAACACGGACAGGGCCAGCAGGCATCTGGTTCAGACACTGGTGGATGATGCGGAGAGATTGGCGGAACTCCTCCATACGGCAGAGGTAACGATCGTAGCAGTCACCGTTCACACCCACGGGGACATCGAACTCAACCTTATCGTAGGCATCGTAGGGTTGGGACTTGCGGATATCCCATGGGACACCGGAGCCACGGAGCATGACTCCAGTAAAGCTCATGTTCAGGGCATCGGCAGCGCTGACAACACCGACTCCTTGGGTTCTGGCTTTCCAGATACGATTATCGGTGAGCAGTTCCTCGGTTTCGTCGATGCGGTCACCGAACTGAGTGGCCCACTGGTAAATATCATCGAGAAGACCGAGGGGAAGATCCTGGGAAACACCACCGGGGCGGACATAGGCAGCATGGAGACGGGCACCGGAGACACGTTCGTAGAACTCCTGTTCCAAGGCAAAAATCCAGGGGTCAGTAATTGATCGCTCCAATGGCTCGGGGTCAGGATATTAATATGATCGCCACGTACCATAAGCTTCTCACGCTCCTCGAAACCCCACAAGAAGGGTGTCAAAGCACCGACGTCCATGGCGTGTGAAAGGACGGACATAAGGTGGTTCAGGATTCGGGTAATCTCGCCGAACAGTGTCCGGATGTACTTGGCTCTCTCGGGGATTTCAATGTTCAACAGCTTCTCGACAGCCAGCGAAAAACATTGCTCGTTCGTCATCATGGAGACATAATCCAAGCGGTCGAAATATGGCAGAGCCTGCATGTAGGTCTTGTACTCGATCAACTTCTCCGTACCACGGTGCAGCAGGCCAACGTGGGGATCCGAGCGGACAATCTCCTCGCCGTTAAGTTCCAAAATCAATCGCAACACACCGTGGGCAGCAGGATGCTGGGGACCGAAGTTGACGGTGTAATGGCGGATTTTTCGGCCCACCCCTTCATCTTCCGACTCAAGAGCCGCGGCATTTTCAGATTCCAGGCTGCCCTTGTTAGCGAGATGTGCAAACGTCGGGTCGGCTGGGATCAATCTAGTAGCCTGGTAGCTGGTAGACTCGGCAGCTCGACGTGGGAGAGAGGTTGCTATCGACCGGGATCGGGGCAGGGCAGTATTTCTGGTGAGACTGGAGGGGCGAAGGCCGAGCCTTTTAGGCGCATTGCCCGCCAGGCGAGTGAAGGAAGCAGCCATTCGGAGAGATGTGAGGAGGGACAGGGAGGAAAAGAAGGCCGACTGTCCTCAGTCCGGAGGCAATTGGTGGGGAGACTCGTCGGGATGTTCGATTTGGAGTGATGCTTAGAGGTTGCGCCTGAGATTCAATTTAGAGGGTCACGTGATGAGGAGCTTATGGTCATCACGCCGCCTCTGGTTGGTCTTTGCGAGGCTACTATTCCGCACCCAGGCTGCAGCCCGCACTCATACAAACTCCCCCACCGCTCCTGGTCTCTGCTGGGAAGCACGACTAGTCTCTCACGGTATAAGCATCCCGCAGAAACTGTAGAAAATACTGCCGCTTTTCTCGCAAGAACTTTTTTTTTGCTCTCACTCTCCATATCATCGTCAACCCCCGCAAGCTTCCCGGTTTTACCTGTCAATATTTTCGCAATGGCGCCTCTTGTTCCCTCCCAGGAGGAGCTTGAACGTAGAAGGGTAACATCACTCCACATCAATCGTTATTCATTTTGACGAATAATTTCTAATCGCAATTCCAGCTCGTCGGCATCAATGCAGAGACAGTGACCAACATCCCCTCTACAGACTTCCCCGGACACTGGCCCGGCGAGTCGCACGAATGGTCATTGGAAAAATTCGAAAACGTATGTTCTTCAAACCGGCTCCTCGTCCGAACTCGAATTCTAACTTACCCACCCTCCGCAGACCTTCCAAGTCGAATTCCACCAGAACAAGCGGTTTGAGTCCTCTTTCTCCCTAATCGGCCTCGATGCAGCGATCGCCAATGCATTCCGTCGAATTGTGATGGCAGAAGTGCCCACAATTGCCATAGAGTTCGTTTTCGTTCACAACAACACCTCCGTGATCCAGGATGAGGTGCTTGCGCAGCGATTGGGCCTGATTCCCCTCAAGGGCTCGGTGGAGGGCATTAACTGGATGCGCTGGTTCAAGAAGCCCAGCGAGGATGATCCCGGAAGTGGTAGTGATCCTGCCGATTACAATACCATCGTGTTGCGTCTGGATGTCGAGTGTACCCAGAACCAGAACGCCTCGCCGGACGAGCAGGATCCTCGAAGATTATACAAGAACGCACACGTCTACGCTAAGGACCTCACCTTCCACCCCGTTGGACGCCAGGAGCAATATTTCGTTGGAATGGATGCGATTCAACCCGTCAACCCGGACATCCTCATCGCCAAGCTTCGACCCGGACAGAAGATCGAGATGGAACTGCACTGTATCAAGGGTATCGGGGCGGACCACGCTAAGTTTTCGCCGGTGGCTACGGCAACATACCGCCTGATGCCAGATATTAAAATTCTGCGCCCCATCGTCGGAGAAGACGCCAGAAAGTTCGCCAAGTGTTTCCCTAAGGGCGTGATTGGCCTTGAGTCCATTAGCGCAGACGAGGCAGAGCAGAAGGGGACCGAATATTATGGACATGCAGGAGAGATGAAGGCCGTTGTCCGTGACGCCTTCAATGATACTGTCAGCAGGGAGTGCTTGAGGCACGAGGAATTCCAGGGCAAGGTCAAGCTCGGTCGTGTGCGGGATCACTTTATTTTTAACATCGAGAGCACAGGCCAGTTTGACAGCGATCATCTCTTCCTAGAGAGTGTCAAGGTGCTCAAGTTGAAGTGTGCACGATGGAAGAGAGGACTGACGGACCTAATGCGGTAATCTCAGGCGCACATTCGCCCTTCCCTTGTTCACTGCAAATGATTTGGCCTTACATAATGCATTACCCGGCGTTGGATTCTGTTGCTTCTTCCAGCTTGTACGTTTATGACAGAAAAAAGTTTGCCAAGATTTTTTTTTACTATTGGGAGTCTGGATTGGATAATTTTCAGATGATAGAAAACGCAAGCTTGAATCCCTAAGTTGAGATCTAGTCATGAAAGTCGTGCATTTTTCGTAAAGTAGTAGATGGATTATCCATTGGTTCAGCCAAAGATCAGCTGGTACCGGAAATCGATTGTATATGCAGGGTCACTAACGGCAATTTCCTGTCCATCGATTAACAAATCCCGAAGCTTCAGTCTCAAATTAGGACGAGTCTGCTCCTCCAACTGGGGAGGAAATCTTTGGTATAGTGTCTTCTCCTCGGTTCTCAGACTTGGCTTCTTCAACTGTGCTTCCGGTCGCTCTCCAAGAGCCTCGATAAAAGCTTCCAGGGTCGTATCCGGGTCCACATTCATTTTTCGTGCAAGGTTTCCACAAACGGGACAGTCAGGTTTCTTTTCCGCCTCAAACGTGTAGGTATAAACACCCTCCTCCCCAGCGTACATCATGTAGTTTTCAAGATATGGATTGGCGGAGGTGGCGATCTTCAGCGCTTCGGATGTTGTCGCCGCCGCGATCACAGCATTTGTTGAAGCAATCGCCGGGATAATGTTCTTCACCACGCCCTGAGCCATTTGGAACGTGACACCGGAAATGTTAAATTGCTTTGCTCGTTCAAGAGCGGTATGATAGACCCAGCCGATATGTTCCAAGTCATCACTGTCAAATGAATCATCTTTACGCTGTTCCTGCCAGGCGATCTGATGTGCCCATTCAATGCAGTGCTGCGGCTGGCGGGGAATGGTTGCGATGGTGCAGAGTGGTACAGCAGGTCGAGGAGCATGCATATCAAGCTGGCACTCAATGCAAGATGAAAGAGTGGGTAAAATAACACGGGCCTGGCCCTTGAACCCTGTGATTTGATTAGATTCTCCCCCTTGCAATTTATTGGAATCGCGCGCCTACCCTCAGTGCCCCCATCAATTAAAGGCTTCAAGCTTTCGGGATTTTCAAAGTCAACCATCCCTATTAGAGTTGAATTAATCCACCGCCGAGCTTCGATGCTATCGAGGCCACAAACAACCATCTTGAACTGCATGTAGTAATCTTCGTCCTTGTCCTGGATCTTCCCTACATAAGGGGTGATTTTCACCCCTTTGACCCTTTTCTCTACGAATGCAGCAGCAACTTCAGCTTTCGGTTTTCCTATGTCGGATTGGCGAAACAAGAATTGTCGGTTCAGGTTAGAGATATCAATGGTATCTGCTCAAGTTAGGTATACGCTATGTGTAGTATTAAGAGCTATTAGCCGACTAACCCATATCAATGACATGGATGTCTTTGAAGCCTGACAAGGCGAGATTCTTTAAAATCTCACAGCCTAGACCACCAGCGCCACTAGCACAGACGGACCTCGTTAGCCAACATCAATATTCATAGTGCAGATGACCACTCACATCACCCTGTAGTCAAATTAGCAATATTACAATGTTTTATACTTCAGAGTACGCACAAGATCTTCGATGATTCCAGAGCGCTTATCGTCTCCTCTCCCGGAACCCAGTCAGGGTCACAGGAAGGGCCCGGCTTGGACAAAGCCCTATAAAGGCACTTCCTTGAAGGCGTAAGTAAATTATATCGAAGGCAAAATAATAGTCAAATGGCCTCACCATCGAAGTGACGGATCTACGGACGCCATTGGTGGGGGTGGGATGGGAACAGGTAAGAAGTTAAGTTCAATAGACGATTCTCACAACCAATCTCCAGTGATTTTAGGGATATTGTCTGAGGCGACGGTAAGCAAAATAAATCGATCGTTTTTGAATCAAGGTAGATGAAGACTTTACCCTGAGACCGATGACTGCGAGGATGTTGGAAATCGTTCACTGTTGACTGAACGCTGCAATACAATGCAGCCTTCTCGCACGTGATTCCCAGCCAATGATGGTAGATCTCTCACTGTACGATGACTAACCACTCGCGACACCATACAATCTCTTTTCCAACCCAGTCAATTTCATCCAGGTCAAAAGTCTGGATAGTGCTGTTTTGGTAAAATGGATGGCCTAATTACAGAGATCAAGGCGATATCGCATGAAACGCAACCCGCCATAGCTTCCACAGCGAAAGCGCCACACGCCCTTCAGGTTGGCTTGGGCAGAACTGAACCCAGTCCAATTACCACATCTGATGCAGATCCAACATCATGGAGCCATATTCTATCAATATTGAAATCCAAGCCGGATAATAAGGAGCTCGCCTGGGTCCTTTCCATTCTCGATCCGTCGGACAAGAAAGCTCCATCTCCAAAGTTCGACCTCAGAGTCCCAAGCCCAACAACAGCCCAGATTCTCAATGCTTTAGTCAGCATCACAGTGCCTGATCATTGGGACTCAATCAACGCAGGATCTAAAGCATCTAAGCCTGGGAGTCCGAGGTTGCGGGCAGCGTTACTGAGATGTTTCAGTAGTGTCCCTGGGATCAGCTGCTTGGTGACCCAGCTTCGTTCTCTCTTCCCATTAGCTCGCTCCTCCAAGAAAGAAGCACAGGCATCAGGCAGCCATATCCAAATCAAGGACATTCTAGCTATTCTTGCAGCCTTACTGGAGCCGCAGGATTTGGCTTTACGACTATATACTAACATTCAATCCCTTTACAATAACTCGACTCAAAAGCAGATTGCGTGGAAGGAGTTTGTGTCTCTTACTGGTGCAAGTAGAGTGCTTTCAATATCAGCGGAAGCTATTGCTCTGATCCAAGACCTTGAAGTATCTGAATCAATTTCTTGGGTTGGCAACGGCTCACGATATGCGACATGGCTTGGAAATAACATTTGCTACATGGCATTGAAGACTGCAGTCGATAAAAAGGAAGATGCCTGGAAAGCAATCGCCTCACTGACCGGAAGAGCATTGAGCCTGGGTTATACAGGTGAATGGCAGCATATCTTAATTATGGTTTTATGCTAATCTGTTCACTTAGAAAAATTGGTAAAGGAGATATACTCCGGACTTTTGGTGTACGGAACGTACCCTACCCATTACGCATCGCTCTTCGATCATCTTCGTTGGACAGGGCAACTTGCCTTCCTCGAAGCGATCTTCCGCGATATTGAAAAGAAATATTTTTCCAGCGAGGCTTTTGAAGAAAAGAATCTTGCTTTGGATCAAGCTGTCGATGGTGTTGCTGCGCTATGTTCGACCCTTCTTTCAAATAGGACAACTCTAGAGAGTCAGGTTGTAGATTGGATATCAAAGGGCCAAGGCGGTTCAATACAAACAGTTGGGCTACGTAGGGCGCTGATGGTTCACTTTGCGCTCCAGGAAGGTAACACCTACTTCGAGTTTATGCTAAAACGCTCTCTTTCTAATCCGGGACTATAGACTTGATTATAACTTTACTCACTAAAAGTCTCGAGCAGTCGGCAGACAAAATTTATATACAGTATGCACCGATCAGAAGTCAAGAAGGTGAGATACGCCACTTGTTCCAAAAAGCCGGGTCACTTACATTCCCCAGCGAACACACAAGCCATTTTGTTGTCTAGTGGATATCTACAGCGGTCAAATCCGGTATCAATGAAGAGCATTGGACGTACGAGCACATTCCTCAACACGGTTTCAAACCGCCTAGCTGCTGCTTCACATAAAGCCCGATTTCTCGGTATGATTATCGGGACTGCAGTTTCCCAGCTAATAGAGCAACCCGGGAAGGCCATGAGATTTAATCTTGACGAAATGGAAAGTAGCGAAGCAGCATGGTATCTCAAATTGATTCAAACTGAGGACAAGGTCGGGTCCTTGGAATCAATCAAACTACCCGAAGATACCACAACGAAATCCCAACGAATGTCGCCCCAGCAATCAACCTCGGCGAAATCCCATCATTCCTCCACACGGCCAAGCCAACCAACCGCCAAGATTGTGGCAATAGAGGAGATTGAAGATTCCGACGAGGACGAGGGCGAGGACAAAGATGATGACCTTATTCCCTACGCAAAACCTGATGAGGATCCTGAGGACTCTGATGAGGATCCAACCTTGATACAACGCCACAAGCCAACCGCCCCAGTGTACATCCGTGATCTCATCACATATCTGAGAGACACGGAGAATCTAGATCGCCACGAACTCGCTATAACCACTGCTCCTTCCTTGATTCGACGGAAGACCGGCTTTGGTACAGAGCTCGCAGAAAACACAGATGAACTTGCGCTGGTCCTAGTCGGTTTGCAGGAACAGAGCAAGCTTCCTCACTTCCACGAACAACGCCTGCAAAGTATGATCGCCCTGCTAGTATCTCAACCCCCCAAGATGGGCCGCTGGTTCTCAGCTGTTTTCTTCGACGGAGATCTATCGCAAGTCCAGCGATCTGCTGTTCTCACAGCTCTAGGCCTCAGTGCGCGCGAATTAGCAGGAAACGGTGAAGAGGACGCAAAAGCGTTAAGTCTACCGGATATTCCAGACTCCTCCTTCCCGACGAAGAGACTACCGGCCAATCTAGAGGCCTTGTACTCAAGCAATGAATCCCCAATCGCAAGCCTAACGAAAAAATTATCCCAAGCGTCACTTCAACCATTAGCCGCGAATGCAGCTGATGCAGTCACCGGTCCAAGTGCACTAAAAGTTCGAACATTCTCCTCACGCATGGAGGTCGAAAAGAGGCGTCAGCAACGCGAAGCCCAACGACAGAAATCCACAGTGAAGGATATTTACAAAGTCCTATCGGAGGGCTTTTTCTACCCATTAACACGCCGTTTTGAAATGATGATATCACAATTCTCCTCGTAAGAGCCATATAATAACCCGCCAGTTCAGCACATGTTCTTAACTCATAAGCTAACCATAACCCAGATCTACCGCACCCTCTCACAACCCCTTCTTAGTTCCCCATCTACTCTGCCTCTTTATTCAAACTCTCACCCTCACTCTATCAACAATGGGCCCCCACACGCCTTTCCTCCCGTCCCTCACACAAGAAGCCCTAGCTTTCGTTCTCTCCCTCCACGCACGCCCCATATCCGACGAACCCACGATTCTCGCTGCGCTTCTCTCACTCTTCCTCGCTACCATCGACTTGAATGTGGCCTCCGGCTCCTCAGGCGAGGAACGACTAGTCACTGAGTTCGCGACTCAGGTGATGGAGCTGCGTGAGTGGGCTAGCGATATCTTTGACCGCACCCCCGCGGTTCAAGATTCTAGTGATCCTCGCGAACAGGTGAGGACGTTGTCAGCGGGTGTTATGGTGAAACTGGGCGAGGTGATGGAGAGGTATCAAGGTCGTCTAATGGGGGTAAATTCTGGTTTCAGGTATTAATTGGTTTGATCTTGTTAGAATGTTAGAATTGTGTTTATTGCTACCGAAATAAACTCTAGGTTCCCACCATCGATTGACCACTTCGGTACCAGATGTGCATCCCTTACACCATTGTAGCGTTGTCACCAGTAACTCTTCTTTATTATAATTATTACGAGACATACTGTGGATTGGTATCAGGGACGCAAGATAGACATAATAACTCGCAAATGATACGAATTCTTTCTTACGAGTTCGCAAGCGCAAAGGTCCCTTTCTCAATCGCAGCCTCTACTATTCGATCCCCACTAATTATACCCGTCGTACATATGACGATCTTCCGCTGAGGAGCCTCCTGCGCAGCGATGAATCGCAGGGCCGCGATTTCCGTGAAGGTAATGCCGCCGAGGAAGAAGACAAAAACCGTTTTGGTGTTGTTGTTGCCACTGAGTGTTTGTCGTGCACGAATCGCTTTGTCATCTCCTTTCTGGACGTAGCTGAATGTCGCTCCCTTGGCGCTCTTCACTACATCCTCGAATCCGAGCCACCCTGGGGACGCGGTGTTTGCGGGATTAGGAGGAGCGACGGCAGCACCACCTTTGATGAGGGAGAGGATATATGGCTTTTGCAACACGCATTGCACAAGGCGAACACTGAGGGGGGCAAAGCCGCTGTACACATAAGAAATATCGTTTGGGTCTTTTTCGCTGACCTCTTCAACCACTAGACGCAGGTTCTTTCTTAGGTAGGTGTAGTTTGTTTTAGATCCAGCCTGGGCACCGACACCGGGTAGCAACATTGCCGTAGCAGATGAGCGTGGTTGAAGAAGTTCCATCTTTTCCAGGGCACAGAATGTTAACAAATGCTGAGGTCCGTATGCTTGGACAATCTGTCTCTTGAAGCTTTCAAGATCTCGAGGACGAAGCCCACCCGACATACAGGACTCCAGACAAAGCAAGCGCAGGATAACTTTGAGCGGAACATCCCTAGCGATGAGCTCCTCGATAGAAGGGTGCTGGTATATGGGGTCCGCTCCCGCAGCATGGTTTTGTTGAACTTCCAAAACCTTGCGGAAAACATCCGATCGAGTGTGTCTCATGATTTCTTCTGCCAGATTAGTGTGAACTCTGAGGCTCTGGTGTTCCAGTTGGTACGCCGGAAGTTTGTTTACGAACTCGCGGAGTTCTGACGTTGTCTTGGCCGTATGGCGACTTTCATAATCTGTCTCCAGGCGACGAGCCACTTTGTTGAGTATGTCACCCACTATGGCGAAATTGGCATCACGAAGTTGATTAAATAGTTGATCAGAGGCATCCAGCTGAATCTTTCGTTTTTGACCTTGCTTCGAGGTCTGCTGTGGGGCCTTTGACGATTCCTGGGCTTGAGGCATCGAGCTAGCGCCGACAATAGATGTATCAACATCTGCCTGGTTATGCTTAATTCCCACTATCTCATCGATTAAACCTTCGTATGTAAGCTGTGAGAGGAGAGGAGTGCCAAAATCGACCTCCCGGTCGATTATAATCAGACTCTCGATAGTAGCGCTAGGCAAAAGTCCTCGACCCGATAGATCCGCCAGTCCAGAGCTTTCCTCTGCGTCGAGTTCCTTCCTCATCCGTGAGAGGAGATCGTAGAGCCGTTTTGCATGGTCACCTTTCCCGATGATGCGAGGGAAATAACCATGCCTTTGCTGAATATTCATGAGGGCCTTTGCAGCATGGAATATACTTCCTGGATCTTTGTGCTGGGTAGATCATCAGTAAACTCGGACTTGCTACGGACGGTGAGGTATTTTACCAGGTACAAGTCGCTAAAGGACTCGTCTAGCTCCAACGACAGAACATCTTGCTCGAGAGCGAAGAAGTAGAGCGGCAGTTCGGCGATATTGACATCTCCGATAATTCCAGCGCTCTCTAGGATATTATTGCTTACCAAAGTCCGCCTTGGGACCCAGAATATGAACAATTCATGATCACTCCTCTTGTCGCGTAGTTGCTTGATCTGGTCTGCCAATATGTTAGCCCACACTGATGGCATTCAGTCGGACAATGTTCAGAAAGAAAGCCTTAGAGATGAGCCTCTAGAATTCAAATGACTCTATCTAGGGAACTCGGCCGACTACGTAGGGTAGGGAAAGAACCTGCGTAATCTAATGCTCGTCCCTTCCGATCCCTAGAAGCTTGAGAGGCAAAAGAAGTTGCATAGTTACAGTTGTAGAGAGATTGAAGAAAAGGCATAACATACCTGCCACGGCCCGCACCTGGCGGACCTTTTCTGCATGAACTAAAAACACAACTTTGCGCTGAGAAGCATCGACATTGGCATTTTCAAGCAAGAATACGCGATCTACACCGTACTCTTGGAGCTGCGAGAACTTGACAAAGAGGCCAACTGGACCAGCCAAACCCTGGCTAATGACAAGATTCTTCTTCCCGCTTACCTGTTGCGACAGTCAGATCGGCTTAGGTACAACATGAATCGGGAGGGATATAGTTTGCCGGGGTAGGACACTCAGGAGCCTTACTCACGCCTTCAAGCAGATTCAACAAGTCTCTCCGCGCCTTATCCTTGTAGTAATCAGCATCAGAGCCTGGGTACGGCGCCATGGCTACCGTTAAGCACTCCCTGGAGACGCAATGGAGGTGGAAGGAAGCGGATCAGTGGAATCGGTTGACGTTTGCAGCGGCTGGTGGTGAGGCTTGGAAGTGTCCAGCCACGGTCGCTAACCATTCTTGGTCTAGTGTGAACACCCTCTCCCGTGGTGACGGTAGCAATACGGTAACTTACCCCTCAATTCCCCAGAATAGAACCAAAACCGTCTGGATTCTGTACGAGTAAAATACGCCCCCAATCAGTCAACCACATATCAGGAGGCAAACGGATTATTGGCCCCTGAAAGACACTCTGGGTTTCATATTAAGTTGTTGTCCCTCTTCCTCTTTCTTTCTCCGTCCATTACTTGAATCTACGGCACTCCTTACATATTCTTCTGTTCTCTCTTCCCCCATAGCCCCCCCTTTTTTGTTCTCAATTCCAGTGTGCTAGCAAGCAAAGAATCCTCCCCCTCTAAGAACGTCATGAGACGATTCGGCCTCAAGAAATCGGACGATGGCGACGATGACTCCTCGAACCGCCTAGCGCTCTTTGGGTCCAGATCCAAGAGTAAGAGCCCTGCTCCCGCTGCAAACCCTTACGCAAAGCCCATCCCAACGGACCCTTATACTAGAGCCAAGGTCAATGCCGGAGTAGCTCCCCCCCCTCCCGGGATGCAGCCTGGCATTCCTGGAGACCACAAGGTTCAAATCCCAGGAGACAACAAGTACCAAGGGTATGCACCAAATAAGTATGGTAACCAAAGCGGATATGGAGGAGATCAATATGGCGGTGGCGGTGGTGCTCCCTCGGCTTCCCGATACGGCCCTGGTGGCTATGGTGGACTAGGCAGCACCGATCCCAATGATCCGGCGGATTCGAACAGAGCCGCACTTTTCGGGGGGGCGAGAGAACGAGCAGAGGCACAACCGGCCAGCGCTCCCCCGCCCCCGTATTCTGAACAGTCTGGTCAATCTGGCTCCTCCGGCCCGTCTGGGGGATATGGAGGTGGTAGCAACGAGTATAGCACTGGGACCTTTCAGGAACGTCAGCTCACGGCCGAGGAGCAGGAAGAGGAAGAAATCCAAGCGATCAAGCAAGATATCCGATTCATCAAACAAGGCGATGTATCATCCACTCGGAATGCCCTCCGCATGGCAGCACAAGCTGAAGAGGCCAGTCGTGAGACTCTCGCCCGTCTTGGTGCGCAGGGAGAAATCATCCACGATGCAGAACGGAGCTTGGATGTCGCTGCCGTGGAGGGACGTATTGCAGATGAGAAGGCTAGGGAGTTGAAGACGCTTAACAAGAGCATGTTCGCTGTGCACGTGTCGAACCCCTTCACCAGTGCCCAACGCAAGAAAGAGCGTGATGAGCGGGTTATGGGTACCCACCGTTCGGAGCGCGATGCTCGCTCCGGAACTCGAAACGAAGCATTCAAGTCTAATCAGCGAATGGAGCACACGTTCCGAGAGATTGAGAGGGAAACGAACAAACCACAGACGAAGAAAAAGATGAATATCACCGATCGCGCCAAGTATCAGTTCGAGGCAGATAGTGAGGATGAGGCGATGGAAGATGAGATTGATCAGAACCTGAATTTGCTTGCTGGTGCTACAGGCCGATTGAATCTTCTTGCCAAGGCGACGGGTCGTGAATTGGATGAACAGAACAGGCATCTGGAGCGTATCACAAACAAGGTAAGCTATTTCCGCACGCTCCATCTTGGATTAAAGACTGACTCGAGTTCAGAGCGAGCGTGTCGACGAACAACTTGTTATGAATCGTGCCCGGTTGGACCGCATTCATTAGGTCTCGCCGCAAGACATATATTGGCTGCCCGGTGCTGCCCCTTCCTAAACATCGATAAACAACTATTTCGGCCTTGCACTGACTACCATTTTTTGGCGTTAATCGGTTTCGCTCTTTTTTCCCCGACGGCGGGCTCTGCTAATTCTTAGCTATCCCATGTACTTAGGGATGTAATAGGCATGTGAATAGACACTTTTTCTTCAGCTTATGATTAGCCTACCGCTGCTTACGTAGCTCTTCGATGCATTGTTTCTGATTTCTACTCGAGCATTTATCCATCTCAGCGGACGACTCCTTTAGAACAACGAGCATCGGAATCAGATACACCTCAAATAATGTCTGACACATTCACACGCGAGGCTTCAGACCACAGTTGAATCAAAGGTCCATCTTTCCCATACACTGGATCCTCCTCGGGGAATTCAACCGCAGCAATCTCCCTTTGAAACGATTCCAAATCGATCTTAGTTCTACTTTTCCCAGTGAACAGCCCTGCAAAATCTCAGTCAGTCACTCAACAGCTGCAGACTCCGCACTTCGGGCCAAGGCCATACATCTGGATACACCCCGATATACTTAAAGTCATCTGCACTGTCTAGCGAACTGTAGCCCGTGCCTGCGGGAAGCACTATCACTTCACCGGTATGGACAGTCAATTTCACTCCAACATTGGAAACGCCATCACCACCACATGCTCCGAGGAGCAAAGTAGACGAGCCCTGGAAGTCGCCTGTAACCGCCAAAATCCTATTTTCAATCACTCAAGTCTTGCATAGTTTCTACTATAACACTCATAGGTATTTGAATGGAAGTGGGCAGTTTAGATTGCACCCCATGTTCCCTGCCCAGTTAATCAGCCCCCTCAATGATATTGAGTATTGTTTTCCCAGGCTACAGATTTTATATTATTGCCAAGATCGTGGTACAGTTGACCAGGATTCTTCTCTCCTCTTTGGACTTTATCTTGACCTATTATAGTCCAGACTGTGTTGGTTCTTTCCATACCTCACTCAGGACACCTTAATATATGTTCAGCGCCCTCCCCCGATTTTAACACCAGTATCTCATATATTCCGAACACCCAGTTGTAACAAGCAAAACAAATATATCAATATTCCCATAGCTTATTGAAACCTCAAACTCAGCCGAATATGAATCTAATGAGCCGTCTCGGATTCTGGCGGAGGGGAAAGAGTGGCAAAAGTTAGGCTGCCTCCTTATCTGGTACCCAATCACGTGATAAAAAATATAAAGTATAGTCACGTGCATATTAGTCATTCAAGTCTAGCTCGATCCTGACTTCATTCCTTTTTTGCGCTCGTTGTGTTCAGCTCGCAAATTCCATCCATTCCCCCCTCCCCCAGTCATCAACACTACTGCCGTTCTTGCGGTTTTGTATCCGGATGTAGCTGTAGCTACCTTGACCTGAGATTATCCGCTCATTATCGCGTGTTTGACCTTCCCACTGCCTGTCAACATGTCTGACGGTAGGCGTCCCAGCCCCAAATCCTTCCCTCCCACGCTGATCACTTCTCTAGCCGATTTTGAGGCTGTTCGCAAGCTCCAGGCTGAGCGGAACGCTACAGCTGCTGGAAAAAAAGGTTCTAGGACCTTTGATCCGTCTAGCCAGCGCACTGACAGCTCGACCAAGGCCTCCCTGACCGAATCCTTCGACACCACCCTGTATGATCGTGATGGCGCCAACAGGTATGCGGGTTACAGCACTTCAATTGCAGTCAACGACGACGACGATGATATGGAGGATGCGGATACGGGCCACCGTCTGGTTGGGCAGTACACTGCGACCAAAGGCCAGATCGACGAGCTTGCCCGAGGCGATGGGGTTGAAGAGGAGGATATTCTTCTCGGGCGTGAAAAGGCGGCTAGGATTTCAGACCGAGAGACTGATTACCAAAAACGCCGCTTCAATCGAGGACCGTTGACGCCTACCAGGGCCGACCCTTTCGCCGCGAATACACATGCCAACGTCGAGGGAGAGGGCCAGACTTACCGTGAGGTTATGGCCCTTCGTGAACTTGAAAAGGAGGAAGAACGTGTGCACAAGCTGATCGCAGAGAAGCAGACCCTTGGTGAGGATGGCGTCGCTGAACACGAGGCAACCCTGAGCCTGGAGGACAAAGAAAACGCCGACGCCGGCTCAACGGTCTCGGTGGTTACCGGTCGCAAGCGAAAGCAGCGGTGGGATGTAGCTTCCGAGTCGAATGAACCCGCCCCAGCTACCCCTCAATCCGAAGAGGCAAAGAGCAAGAAATCTCGGTGGGACCAGACTCCCGCGCCTACACTTCCGGGAACTACCGAAGAAGCTCCCAAGCGCCGTTCACGATGGGATCAAGCGCCAGCGATCGCCGCAGCTACCCCGGTTGGTAACCAAGGACTTGCTACTCCCATGCATCCTTCCCAAGTAGGTGTGCCTATTATTCCAACTAGCTTTGGAACTGATATCTCTGGCCGCAATGCTCCATTGTCAGACGAAGAGCTCGACATGATGCTTCCATCGGAGGGCTACAAGATCCTCGAGCCCCCTCCTGGATATGCTCCGATCCGGAATCCCGCAAGGAAGCTCATGGCGACCCCTGCACCGATGGCTAGCTCTACTGGTGTCGGTGGTTTCATGATGCAAGAACCTGAAAGCGCCCGTGCCATGGGCAAGCAGCTCCCAACCGAAATCCCAGGGGTTGGTGATTTGCAATTCTTCAAGCCGGAGGATATGGCCTATTTTGGAAAGCTGATGGAAGCTGGGGATGAATCCGCCATGACCGTCGAAGAATTGAAAGAGCGCAAGATCATGAGGCTGTTGCTCAAGGTTAAGAACGGTACCCCGCCGATGAGGAAAACTGCTTTGCGTCAACTGACAGACAATGCACGACAATTCGGAGCTGGCCCCTTGTTCAACCAGATCCTGCCCTTGCTCATGGAGAAATCTTTGGAAGACCAAGAACGCCATTTGCTGGTTAAGGTTATCGACCGTGTACTTTACAAGCTGGATGATCTCGTTCGCCCCTACGTTCATAAAATTCTCGTCGTCATCGAACCTCTGCTTATTGACCAAGACTATTATGCTCGTGTTGAGGGTAGGGAAATCATTTCTAACCTCGCCAAGGCTGCTGGTCTCGCGACTATGATCAGTACTATGCGTCCCGATATCGACCATGTTGACGAATATGTCCGAAACACAACTGCTCGTGCATTTGCTGTTGTTGCCTCGGCTCTAGGAATCCCAGCGCTTCTTCCTTTCCTTCGTGCTGTCTGCCGCAGTAAGAAGTCGTGGCAAGCTAGGCATACTGGTGTTAAGATTGTCCAGCAAATTCCGATTCTCATGGGCTGTGCTATCCTTCCTCACCTAAAAGGCCTTGTTGATTGTATTGCCGACAATCTTAGTGATGAACAAGCCAAAGTCAGGACGGTGACTGCGTTGGCCGTGGCGGCTCTAGCTGAAGCCGCCAACCCCTACGGTATTGAGAGTTTCGATGAAATCCTCAACCCTCTCTGGACGGGTGCCCGTAAGCAGCGCGGAAAGGGTCTTGCTGCATTCCTTAAGGCCGTTGGCTATATCATCCCTCTGATGGATGAGGAGTATGCCAACTACTATACCAGTCAGATTATGGAGATCCTTCTCCGAGAGTTCTCTTCACCTGACGAAGAAATGAAAAAGGTTGTGCTTAAGGTAGTGTCGCAGTGCGCCAGCACGGATGGTGTAACAGCCAGTTACTTGAAGGAGCATGTTTTAACCGATTTCTTCAAGAGCTTCTGGGTTCGACGTATGGCTCTTGATAGGAGGAACTACCGCCAGGTAGTTGATACCACTGTCGACCTTGGACAGAAGGTAGGCGTTGGCGAGATTCTTGAGCGAGTAGTCAACAACCTGAAAGATGAAAGCGAGCCCTACCGCAAGATGACTGTTGAAACCGTTGAAAAGTTGATTGCGTCCCTTGGAGCAGCCGATATCTCCGAGAGGTTGGAGGAACGACTTATCGACGGTGTGCTTTATGCTTTCCAGGAGCAGAGTATTGAAGATATTGTGATCCTGAACGGCTTTGGCACCGTGGTTAATGCTCTTGGTACACGGTGCAAACCCTACCTTCCCCAGATCGTGAGTACGATTCTGTGGAGGTTGAATAATAAATCGGCCACTGTCCGTCAGCAGGCGGCGGATCTCATCTCACGTATCGCCATGGTGATGAAGCAGTGTGGAGAGGATGCTTTGATGGGCAAGCTTGGTATCGTGCTTTACGAATACTTGGGTGAGGAATACCCGGAAGTTCTTGGTTCAATCCTGGGTGCTCTTCGTTCCATCGTCACGGTTGTCGGCATCAACCAAATGCAGCCTCCTATTCGGGACTTGCTTCCCCGTCTTACCCCTATCCTGCGTAACCGTCATGAGAAGGTGCAGGAAAACACCATCGATCTGGTTGGCCGCATAGCCGATCGTGGACCTGAATCCGTCAATGCTCGCGAGTGGATGCGCATTTGCTTTGAACTGCTGGACATGCTTAAGGCGCATAAGAAAGGTATCCGTCGTGCGGCCAACAACACCTTTGGCTTCATCGCCAAGGCCATTGGTCCTCAGGATGTGCTTGCAACGCTCCTCAACAACCTCCGTGTCCAAGAACGTCAGTCCCGTGTCTGTACGGCCGTCGCCATTGGTATTGTGGCCGAAACTTGTGCTCCATTCACTGTCCTTCCTGCCCTGATGAATGAATACCGTGTCCCAGAACTGAACGTTCAGAACGGTGTTCTCAAGGCCATGTCTTTCCTTTTCGAATATATCGGAGAGATGGCCAAGGATTACGTTTATGCCGTCACACCTCTACTTGAAGACGCTCTGATTGACCGAGACCAAGTGCACCGCCAGACCGCGGCCAGCGTCGTCAAACATATCGCTTTGGGCGTGGTTGGCCTCGGATGTGAAGATGCCATGGTCCATCTTCTCAACCTGGTCTTTCCCAACATCTTCGAAACCAGCCCTCACGTTATCGACCGAGTCATCGAAGCCATCGATGCTATCCGCATGGCAGTAGGAACTGGTACAGTGATGAACTATGTCTGGGCCGGCCTATTCCACCCCGCACGTAAAGTGCGCACCCCATACTGGCGACTTTACAATGACGCTTACGTGCAAAGTGCGGATGCAATGGTCCCTTACTATCCGGATCTGGATGACGATGGGCTGGAGAGAACGGAATTGCTGATTATGGTTTGAGGAAAGGTACCAAAAGCCCGTGTTTCATAGTGTATTCTGATATTTTTTTTCTTATTTTCTTCTTCACATTTGACATATTGGGCGTGGCTTTTAATCATTAAACGGTGTTTCTGCGGCGGGATTAGGCGTGTGTCACTTTCATACTAAGACAGATATAGCAAATACAGGTTTATTCCAAGTTGTGTCCTCCCTATAACCCCAGACAACTCTGTCTGCAAATCCTCCGCTCTCCTGATGGGTATGAGTCCTCGGCCCTAGTGGAGTGTTATGTGAGCACGCAATGATGCACAGGCTGGTGCAAGGCCATGTGGCCTCAATCTGGAGTACATGTTCTACTGGGAAATATCTTCCTATTTGGTGCTAATGGAGGATAGATCGCCTGGTGTAAAGGGTACTGCCGATCTCAACATTCAGGGATTGTCCAGCTTCTGCTTTCGACAATAAGCAGGGGTACAAGCACGACTAAAGCTAACTGAAGAAGTCCAGAGTAGGATCCTGGCCAGTCTGGTACCGATTCTCTTACACCGGGGTATAGGCATAGAGCTACCAGTGCCTCGTCTATGTCCTCTAAGAACAATGGTTTAGTTAGTACAGGCCTCGAGGAAACCCACAACACCCGGTGGTCCTTTTTCGAGGAGCCGGACAGCCGACAATTCCAGACGACGCGATATCCGGAGATCACTAACTACGTGTTTGGGTTATAGTCGGGGCAACTACGGATTACACCACCCCTAATTTTGAGATCAATATCGCTGAAGAATGCAATTATGTCCATCCAAATCTATTTTCAACATGGCATCCACCTCCCGCTCCCTAAGAGAAGGAACTACGTCAATGCAACTGATTCAGGAACGGCGTCCTCCTCCCCCACCCCTGATATGACGTCCATCCATGTGTTCTCCAAGACGTACCTAGGTCCGATCATCATCATCATCCACAACAACAACAATAATAATAGTAATCAGTCATGCGTCCGTCCCAGGGTTCACCAACCCATGTCCCAATCGACGTCATTGTACATCGAAAGAGAGCCAATAAAGAATGTCCAATAACTCTTAGTCTCTTCTTTCTTTTCGCCACCGTAATAAGTGCTGGTCAAGTCAGTGTTGCTTGCCAAGCATTCAGCGTGCTTTCTTCCCAGTATGTGCCGCGTAAGCCTTCTCCATCGACGCCCCCCTGTCATGAGCGGACTTGGCAGCCAGCCCGTGTGGGGAAATCGCAAAGTTCCAAACAGGGTCCCTTTTTTCATTGGGTTTTCTCTGTCTTTTTCCTTTTTTTTTCTTTTTTTTTTTTTTTTCCAACATTGGGAATGTTGGTTCTGATAGTGCTTACGAGGAAGGTTACTCCGTAGTTCAGGAGAGTAACGTTAATTCATCCAATCGAGAGGGGGGTGATATTACCCAGTGGAAGGCAAATGGGAGGAAGGGTTGGGTCAGTACATGGCCGGGTTCCCCAAAATGGATATATTCCTGAATACCGACTTCACCGTCGTTGTCAGGGATTAATACCTTATTACTATTATTATTTATTCCTCTGAGGATGAAATAGAAATCTGATGATGGCTAGTAGTTCGAAGTAACTTATCGGGGAACCCAAGGGTCCGGGGCTTGAGCGCCTCCAATATTTTGACCTTTCCCTTTTTCCCCCCTCTTTATTTAAAACTCATTTACTGTATCTATCAATCGATAATAGATAATAGACATGAAAGGTTTCTTTTTCATTTACCTATTCGATGCATTGTCCCCTTTCTCCTAGGGTCGACTCAGGCTTCAGTAGTTCTTAGTTCTTCGCTAAGTTTGAACTCATCTTTTACCCTTTCAGGGAACTGATGAGGCTGGGAAATTAGACCCTCACTGGCTGCTCCAGAATCCCGTTCACGACCCATAATAATCATCTAGTGGCCCCCATAGCGTCAGCCAAAAGAAGACAAAAGAAAAAAGAAAAAAGGGTTCTCTCACTCTGACTGTGCGTGCGACGACGCCTTGATAGATCATGGGGGGGTTGTTTTTAATTTAATTAATTTTTGGGCGTTTGATGGAAAATGGATCCCACTAGCACAAAAGCACTTTTTTGACGTGATTGATGGGATGGATTTTGATGCAGGGCACGGACTACGCATGGATATCGAGCGCAACATCCTTCTCAAGTATAATTCTAGTACGCTGTAGGTAATAATAATATAGGTATCGATGTCTAAACCTCATGGCAAAATCAACCAAGTTACTTGTTAGACCCATAAAAATCTAAAATCGCTAGATAGTCCACGCCACAATGACCGGGATGTATTCCGTATGCATGTACTTCTCCCCTAATATAGAACAGGAGACTGCAACTGTAAACGGGGCGAGAAAAAAAAAGATGTGGACATTGGACAATAAGCATCAGCCAGATAGCCTCACCTTCACCCACATCAGGATAATAAAATGAGTAAGTGATGTGATGCGAGGCGTAGGCATACACATGGGCCCCCTGCAAGCCTCCATTATTCCTTTCAAACTGCAACCTCAGGGGTATTTTTCTGATAGGGCTTGGCCATCTGGAAATAGTTTCCATTTTCTGGAATGGACAAAAACAGGAATAAAGTAAATTTTTTTTCCCTTTCCATGTGCATATTCCGGCACATTCTAGCTTCCCGTCCGTCGTTTGCTGTGGAATAACTAAGGAAATATTTTGATTTGAATTACTTTTGTGGGGGGGGGGGGGTTTCTTTTTCGAGATGATGAAAGTGTTGCGTGTTCGTATCTATTATTATTCTTCCAGACAGTGTTTGGTTGGGATAGGATTTGGCCCCCGCCACCTTGTAATTGCGAACTGTTCATCGAAGGCTGGTTTGGGTAAATCACTTCGTGACCTTATTTTTTCCTTATGGGCTGCAGAGTCAGTAAGCCAGATTCTATGACTCGTGCCTCATCTCCCGGAGAGTTCCTCAATCGCTGTAAACAATGTGCTCATCTTAATGAATTATTAGTGACCGTGAGGACCCCGCAATCCAGTTTGCTGATTTTCAGGAACGCTGGAAGATTTTCAAAGATGATCGTTTCTGCAGAATCTGGCTGTCTGTTGTGCTCTGTGGTCCTTTACAGGTAGCCTGTAATTCGATATACAAAGCAGTAAGGAGAAGTGATTTAATAGAATCGAATCTCTCTCTCTCTGTGCGTGTCGATCAAGTTCGTATGCTTGTAATCCAAGATGCACCGTGATACAACTCTAGGCATACTGGCATATATATATTTCATACTAGTACTTCCCAGACTTACTTCTACCAAGACAGGGAAACGATGACCCTCATGGAAAAAGGAACAAGCGATAGAGACCCCATTTCAAGCTTTCCGGAAAGAATACACCTCTACATATTCCTATTAATAGGTCTCGTGTATACAACTAAGTTGATAAAACACCTTGAAGAGGAAGGAAGGTTGATAAGTCGAGATTGATAACCTGTCTTGATATACGCTAAGAGCATCTTATGCTCCGCTTTCTGCACACTAGAAGAGCCGAAACACCTTTGGACTCTAAAGGGGGCTACTATGAGGAAGCTTGTTCAGGATCTGGCTGTTTTGAGTGTCTCGGTTTGTATGTGATCCGCTTCTCTGTTTTTTGGTTCAATTTGGATTCTGGGTCTTGGATGGATGGAAATGAACAAGATCATCAATCAATAACCTATCATATACATGCCAGAACTTTATATTGGGATGGGGAGTGTTTTGGCAGGTGCACTGTCCAACAGGGCGTTGATATGAAGTAGACACCTTAGTTAGGTGGTCAGGAGGGCCCGGGGGAGAACTCCTATTACCCAAAAAGGAAAGACTGAAGCTAGCAGGTGACTGGAATAGATACAGTAAGTTGAACTATTTTCTTTCCCATCTCAACTGGGATAATGCTGGGAAGGAAATCAAAGTCGCCCCCTGAAATCCCATGATAAAAAGGAAGGGGAAAAGAAAAATGGAGCAAAGTTCTCAGCAGCAAGCAGTGCAAAGTGCTCTGAATAATGCCTAAATTTGCTTCCAATAATAGAGCCCGACTATGTAGGGATTACCGGGGTATTTTCTGACCATAATATCACCATAGAAAATCCGCTTACCAACCCAGTATCCATTTCAGTGACATGTTCTTGCCAACAGTGGGGTTTCTTTTCCTCAGATGGGCAGATTCTGAAAAAATGGGGCCGCAAGGGAGTGGCGTGTTTCAGGTACCCATCTGGCATCCCCTCGTCTCAAAATGTGGCTGTCAGGATCGCACACAAGGATTTAGATTTATACCAATGAAGTATGAGAAAGGATGTACTCCGTACCTAGGTGTTGTATCCAGACTCCAGAGCAGGAGTTGAATGATTCATGCGGTACAAGATAACTGGAGGAAAATATTGCCGCAGATAGCCTTTTAATTATACTTCTAATCCCAATATAAAACTAGGGTTGAGATACATGTGGTAAGGAGGCTGTTTCTGCAGTCTGTAGTCCACTACGAAGGTTGACTAGTATAGTCGTAGTCACTTGCCCACTATCTCCGACTAGGGGTCGGTAATTTTGGATTTTCTTCAGATTTTACAGAATATCAAGGTAAAGTTTTATTTTTTTCTTGTCTAAATAGCTTAGTCAGCCGTTTCTTTTTTTTTTTTTTTAAATAAACCAAAATTTTCCAGCTTAAAAAATATAAAAAACTAAGAAGTATTTAACTTTTCACGTGAAGTTTTCATTTGTCCAAAAGTTGGTCTTTTGGACAAGTAAAACTGATCCCTATCTCTGACTTTTCTCCCCTCCTTTGGATAAAGTCAAAGAAACTTTATAGTCAGCTCCATCACGGGTTGAAAAGCCCTTCCTGCCCGACAAGAGAAGCTGTAAACTGTGTTGTCGCAAAAGAAGCAACGCTTGGACAAGATGGATGTGCACGCGTAAGCTCCTGTGGGGGGTCCGATGTAATTGGGCCATCTGCCCCATGCCAAGCTCGCCTATCGACTATCTGCCGTCTCCGGGGAATGTACACCCTGGGTCCTGGCTGAACTAGCGGCATTTATGAGACAGGGATTGAAATTAAATGGGCGATGAGAGTGGCCAATCATATCTGGGCTGAAGCAGATTTGACTGTTGTCTCTGCAGGTAGGTAGCACACCTAAATCCTTAGCCCATGACTCCATGGCGAGGGGAACGCCACTAGTGCGCTTGGGAAAGGGAGGGGGGCACACTAAGATCACGCCTCCCTCCAGATGTGGGCCTTCCACCCTGCCCACTAGTTAACTTTCTTCTGGAGAGGCCGAATTTGATTTACCGCGCTCTTGGCAGGCCCTTCTTTTCTCAGATTGTGGCGTCCTCTGGACGTTAGCCTCAGCCACCCTCCTTGGGGACCACTACTTATTGACCCGCGGTTGTTCCTAGTTTCCACAATGGAATGTCAAAATTTTGGGTGATGTGAACCATAACCACCTAATTTCCCATATCGACGCTACACCTAAAACTGAAAAAGAATGTTGATGGAAACTTCACACATTATTCCATGGGCTTGGCATTCTCCCAATTTGGGGTTCCTTCGGGTGGATAAGGTCGGCAGATCCCGATGCTCAATTCCCAAGCAAGAAAGGACATGTGTTTTAGCTTGGGGCTGTCAGCATATTCAGTTATTCTAAAATTCAGCCCCCGGAAGACCCAATCAATCTGTTTGGTCAAAAGTTCAAAGCTAAGGTCGGCCTGCATCGAGCTCCATTCTCGAGTCCCTCAGACGCCAATCAACGACGATCTGCCGTGTGTGGGATCTGCCAGACAGACCCCGCGCAGATGACAGATGGTGAATCAGGGTTTTTCTTGAATTATGTTTAATCAACTTTTCTGTTTCACCTAGGGATTGGTAATTTTGGATTTTCTTTTAATCATCAGATTTTATAGAATATTAAGGCAAAAATATATTTTTTTCCTGTCTAATAGCTTAGTCAGTTATTTCTTTTTCTTTTCATAATCCAAAAATTTCTAGTTAAAAACGGAATAAATTTAAATCGCCTGGCATAAATAAAGATATATATATATAAAGAGAACTGACAAGTATTTACTTTTCACGTGAAGTTTTCAATTGTCAAAAAGTTGGACTTTTGGACAAGTAAAACAGACCCTAGTTTCACCCAGAAATTGTCCATGATCAAGGTCTGCAGCCTGGGGAAAATGGGAAGGCCTCCAATATTGTGAAGATTTTTGAGTGTTTTGCGTCCAATACAGATGTAAATCACTGATGCCGAAATATATCAACCTCCTAAGGGTTGTGCTTGGAGGGTCAAGATCCGAGACATAGAGGTCTGGAGACAGCCTGGAATCGTAACCGGAACCCTAAAGCTGACAACTAGTCTCTCGGACACGTGCAAACAAATTCCCTCATAGTATTAGTAAAGACTCACCATTCATCCAGCAGTCCACCACTCGAAAATTCATCAGGAACGGGGTGCTCGTCGGAGCTTTGGAGAATGTCAATACGCTTGGCGATGATAACAGCTGAACTTTAGAAGGGATCCGTAACTTCCGTTGCTAACAATCACCCACTTCCTACTGGCCTTGCTCGGCAGAAGCGGAATGAAAATTAAACTCTTCGGTTTATTATTGTGGGCAAGAGGAATCTGTTCTATTTTTTGCAACAAGGACGCGATCCGGAGGGCCTCGGATCAGGAACAGCTCTTCTGAGGTTTAATTCTGGAACGCCTAAAACTCTGCATCAGCGAAAGAGCTGGAGTGGAGTTTAGCTTCTCAAGATCCTTCAGCCAGGTCCTCGAAACTGAAGTTACTGGACTCTCTGTGTGTTTTGCAAAGACCTATCTACCCCTCTCAGCGTTTCCCCATGATAGTTGTAACTTGTAGCCTCTTGCTGTTGAATTACTTGACAGTTGGACCTGATAAATTAGGAAGGCGTTGACTCAGTTGAGGGGTCTGAATATTGTACTTGAACAAAACCGTTGCGGATTACCAGATCAGGCCACCCCGCAGTGAAATTGGGATTAGACCCAACCAAGTTGGGGAAAATGGCCCGACTGATTGGTACGCCACTTTTGCGCCATTACGCGTTTTTGGGGATGATATGCCGTGTTGAGATCCACTTTCTTCCTAAAATCGCAATGTACGAGCTGCCAGGATGGGTTTAGGCCTGATCCCTGCCCTTAGCCAGGAAACCTTAAGACCCAACACCAGTAAGGCACGGTACCTAGTAGGCAAGTGGGCCTGACAGCAAATGAGGGCTTGCCGTCCATGAAAAGCGGTGAGGTCCCAGATGCCTGGTGTGCTTCAGTGATCTTGTTGCAAAGCGGGTCTGCCCTGCAAAAATGAAGAGGCAAATTTAAGAAAAGGAGAAAGTAGTCAACCACAATTTTCTTGATCCATTAGCTGTTCTTCCAGCTTTGTCCTTGTTACAGGAGTTATACTTGTTGCTTGTCTAGGGCTCTTTTCTGGAGCTTTGACGCAACCAATAATGGTTACCAAATTTGGCCTTGATGTAATGCTCACCCGTGTTGACCACTTGAACTTGGTTGAACCCCAAGTTCTTTCATCAGCTGCGATGTCGGATGCTTAATTTCAGGTATATATTCCAACTCCCTCAGTAGTAGTAATAAAAGTGGAACCCTTCTATGAAACATTTATTACATTAAAAAAGAAGATTCATTGATTATGGAATCCTTCATGTTTGAAGTGAATGAGCACCTACTCCATAGTTTCATCCAGATCAAGTCATCTACAGTTGATAATAATAGAAGCTTATTATTATTCTCCTTTCTTATCAGGTTGGTTGTAGAATAATAAGCGGGCCTGGTAGTAGTTAATCCACTAGTCAAGTATGGAAAGTCCGAAACACTCGGTGCCCAGTTTCCCTGTGTGAATTCCTGCCAAGCGACCTTCCGGAAGGAACTTAAAGTCAATGTGATGTTGGATATTATTGGCCATATGCTGGAGATATCACAACTCCATGAAACGCGAATCCAAGGTAACATCAAAATTCCAAATGAGACGCAGGGAACATGTGGTATGCTGGTTTCTATCACTTCTTATGGAATTGTGGCTGCTGTATGGAGTTGAGTCCCTTGAATCTGACTGCAGCTTGAAACCATGCATCACAAAGAAGAAAAGACTTAAGCTGATAGCTCTTACTAGATATAGAACAGGCCGATAGGGGAAGCACAATTGTTTCTCCTATTTTTATTATTATTATTATTATTATTATTATTATTATTATTATTATTATTGTTATTGTTATGACCCAGCAAAAAAAAAGAGACATCATTGCTGAGTAGGTTGTAGTCCGGTCTTCTTGTTCTGCCGGCTTCGTTTTTCCAGAAAAGCTGAATGACATGTAAACCACAGACTTAGAGCATATCAAGAAGCTTGGTTATTTCATGCCATCCATTCTGAGTTAGTCTTTGCAAATCATTTCTCTTTTCACTTGTGGCTATCCTAATCTGTCATGGAAATCTAAAGATCCTCAACTTCTGATCAAAGCTCTCAGTTCTAATTACAACAATTTCGTGTCCACCCCTTTTAATTCTTGATGCATGGATAGGAGAGGGAGACATTGATCATCCGGAGGTTTGGTCGGAATTTTCGCCATACTACTGTAGAACAGTGGAATCACTACTATGATTTCTCCTCCTCCGCATGGCTGTTGCCCTCGTGCCAAAACCGGGTGGCACCCAAAGACCCACGTCGTCGATATGCTTTTTCCACCCCCGTTTTATTGGATCCCCGCGCTTGCTCCTTTCCGCACCTTCTGTTTTGGGTATGTCGAAATGTTAGTGGTGGTTCCTTTTTGCTTTTTTGCCTCTGAAGTTAAATTTCCTGATCCACGCGACGACCATACATTCTGCACCTCATTTCCCAAGGAACCTCAGGTGTTCATCTCTTGCCAGGGTACCCGTTATGCCGTATTTACTTATTTTAGCTAATCTTTTCGAATTCCTTATTTGCTGCCTCCTTTTTTTTTTTTTTTTTTGGATCGTTCCGAATTAAATAAAGTGGCGCAGCAAAAACCTGGTGTGCTCAATAATGATTGGAATATGAAGAATGGCGGTCATAGCCTCTGCATTCCCCTGTCGCTCCTTCATCGAATGGTTGCAGACCACCTCCCGGTCAGAACCCGGGAAAGTCTCAGATAAGCTAAGCCAAAAAGGTGGTGACTGTACCTATCATATTCAATAATGGACAGTCCGAGGTGAGCTTCCAGGGCTTCCAAGTTGCATTGAAGCCTTGCTCATTCTGACCACAAACTTGAGGCAAAAGCGCCTCAAGTTGTGCGGGTTTTGCACCCGCACAGGGAGGCGTTTGTGCCGAGAATCCACTCCATGTTACCTACTTTTGACCCATTTTCATTTTTTGCTCCCCTCAGGATCTTTTTTTTAGTCTATTATTTTTATGCTGTTTTCTCTTGCTTTGAGCATCATTCAAGGAAGTGGATAACTGAGTATACGCGTGAAATCAGAGTAAGCTTTGTTCTACAAATCTAACATCGATGATAGGTGCCTATCAGTGCCATGGTTGTTTTAGGGCTGAATGATGAATCTCGATCTTGTAGGCAAGACTCTAGAGTGCCTAAGCTGTTTAAGTTCGAGCACAAAGAATTTAGTCTGGCCTTGTGCAAACCTTGTTGCCTTGTGCACTTTTGAATTGACAACACAATTTCCTCCAATAATAACGCTTCTTGGCCCTAAATGCTTAATACCTTCCGCCCAGTAAAAGCATTTCTCTTACCTCAGCTCTAAATTAATTCATTTTACCCCAAGCTGGATGATGCGTGTGATGTGTTCTCTGCTTCCGTCTTAGATTTGTGGACGCCATGCCACTAGCACAGAGTGTGGAGTGCTATATTCTTGCCACTGACGTAGGAGGAGGCCCAAAAGCCATGATCGCGTTCCTCACCAGAACACAGAGAATGATTGAAAGGAAACAAAATAAAAGGGTTGAGAACGGAGAAAAGAGAGAACCTCACACCTTGTGCTCTCAAGATGTGAGAAGAAGACAGGAGGGAGGTGCCTGAAGAGGGTTTCTTCTCTCGTTGCAATTCTACACACTTGAGTTGGCCTCCTTCACATGGCATGAAAATAAGTTACCAAGGTAGGAGGGACCTATATCCGCCATTGAAAAGACTGTCAAATTAGACGCACCTTGATCAAGCCACCGGAACAAGACTCCATGGTCATCGCGTCGGTTCATCCCGACGAAAATTTCATGAGAGTGGTTCTCACCTCTGAATTCCAACAGCGGGAAGGCCTCTCTTGCTTTGGATAATTTCATACTGGAAGCCCTTCAGACCTCAGAGAAATGTTCGCATCACATTGAGTTTTGGAGAGATGGATAATGACGTTATTTGCAGCCTGCTAGGAAGGATCTCTGCACAATGCGACGAGGGGGAGGGAAAACGGAGATGAATGTATCCTGGTAATGTCGTCATCCTGCAGGGGTAAAAAACCGCACGATACCACCGTCTCCAGGATCATTTTATAGTTATTACAGCAGAAGATGTGATTCCAGTGGCTTTTTGCCTCTGGTGCTGGGATGCTCGAAACCACCCCATGCATCGATCCTTATCTGTATCATATCACGGACCGGTGAAGTACTAGTATAAGGTGGGTACTGGCTGGGATGGGCAGACCGCTCAATCTTCCTTCGAGGGCTCAGCCGTCTCACCCTCCATAACAATTTGAGGGCTACAAGCTGTAATGACTGGGTAAAAGTAAATGGAGAATAATGCTGGTTAATTGTAATCAGAAGAATCAAAGGATATACGCGGGCTGGGTTTCAGTTAACAATAAATTCTAGTCGCACTTGCATAGTACAACTTGTACAATGTAAGTCGCCTTGCGCCGACTGGAACGAGACCTGAGGTCCTGCATTCTTGTCATATGATTCCTTTGTACTCTGGAATTACGGTTGTTCAGTTGTCCATATCATCATCTCTAGCTAAGGATTTTGCTAAATTATGTACCATACTTGTAAGTGCTGAGTGGATAAGAAAGAGGGGTGGTTATATGGTGATTTGTATTGTGGTTACCTAGATGGCTATTGCGACAGCCAAGCCATCAACTGCACAGAGGAGTAATGAGGCAATTACTATTATTGCTCTAAACTCGATACTGAGGTACATTTCGGCGTGGACCAAGTATGTAAAAAGGGAATGCTATTGGGACAAGGATACAAGAAATATTACCTACTTGTGTCTGAAGTTCTGAGCACAAATGGCTCTTATTGATCTCAGGAAGGAGCTCTTTCACATAGACCCCAGTTGAACTCTGTATTATTGACTTTATCATCTCTCGTTTCTTTTTCTGCGCCCTGCTTGGAGGACTTTGAGCCATCATCATCCTCCACCAGGTCCGAGTACGAGCATTTCGTCTCGTACACAACTCAAACCAACAAATTGAAGAACATCAAATCCCAGTTGGTGGAGTTGATCCACTGCCTCCCCGGGAGGATTTTTATCTTCAGTTGCTGAATGCCTCCTGTGAGACTCCCCCACGGAACGGGTATACCCTTTGACGTATCTCTGTGATCTACCACTTCCCCGCTACCTTGAAACAACTGAAGGGCTCAAGACGAACCTTTGGCTGCCGTCTCAGCAATCGCTGTATCTAAGACTGGATCTTGGCGTTGCCTCCGCTCTCTGACTATATTTTCTTTTTCTTTGGCCTTTTTCTATTTCGAAAAGGTCCTTCCTGGAAGTGGTGTCCTTCCCCCTTCCTGGTGCCCACGCTTTGCTTCTTTGGTTTTGGTTTCTCCTGTGAAGACACGGCACAGACTGCCCACCATATTCCGCCTTCCCCCTCCAATCCACAGCCCCCAAGTTCCCACTTCCAACAGGTCAGCCCAGCGTTTAGCGTCTCTTGTGGCTCCCTAACCCAATGAAGCTCATCTACTTTCCTAGAAGGGTTTGAGCCCTTTTCCCGCATCAGTTCCCGGATATGGACAAAGCATGGATTTGGGACTCCATCATCCTGAGTTGAGAAGAAGTACGGACTCCATTTTGACTGGCTGTCCTGGAAAGAGAAGCTAAGGTGTCCCTGAACTGTGAGCAAGACTCCATTCTCCATTTTTGTGTGTTTGCCTCTTTCTTCTTTGTGCAAACCCACAACCCCCCTCTTCCCTTTTTCCTCTTTCCTTTCTCTTGTTTCGCTGAACTATTATTTTTTGGGTTTCTATTGTTATTATTATATTATAGCATATTATTATTTTAAAGAAAACTAGGTATGATCCCTATTATCTTTTCTCTCCCCGCCCAGTTATGTTGTTTCTAATGCTGTAATGCTGTAACTATTTCACCCAATACTGTCGAGTTTCCTTGATTATGTACAGACTGCAGAGATCCCCCCGTATTTTTACATACACATACATTGTTCCGATCGCGGAGTTTCAGATGTCTCCTTTTCCTGCCCCTGGCTCCTTTTCTTTTTGTTCCTCAATTTATTTTTTGTTTGGTTGTCACCCCTTCCTTTCAGTATTCCTGGCTGTGTGGTCGAAACTAAAATCGAAATCAAGTACGTTCTGGTCAACCACCTGGCAGTAACTTGTTATGTACTTCTCTGGATGATGATTATCTATCTTAGTTCTCTCAATTATGGGTGGTCAGTGACGATATTGACATAAAAATAGAAAACAAGCAAATTAATTTACATGAAAAGAATCTTATAATATAATAATGGAGGGATATTGTTTGACTGTAAGGCAGGGTAATTAAAGTGAGGAATAAAATAAAATAAGATAAATCAAAATCAGGGAAAAGAACAGACACTAAGAAAAATTAAAAAAAATAATAAGACAGACAAAAAAAAGTAAAAAAAAAATAAAAATAATAATAATAATAAAAAATAATAATAAACATATTAAATTTTTTTTTTAATAAAAAGGACCCATCCAAACCTTGAGGGTCACCCGAGGAACTGGTTCCCATTTGGAGATTTCCACAGACACCAAGCAATTTAATGCTCCTCTTCATTATTCTTTTTTTTAACACTGGAGCCGTTTCGAAGCCTAAGCGGCCCAAAGTAACGATCTGCAACCGTCCCCGACGGGACATCGTCAGTGGCACTACTCACTAGTCCATATCACCAACACGGCAACGCCAGGGCTTTCCTTCGTCCCTGCACTCCGTCCCTCATGCTGCAATCCTGTATTTGTTCATAAGCTTCGCCGATCCCCTTCCCCGGACCGGTTTCTTTTCATTCTTTCTGGCTGTCGGGTTTCCCATGAGCCTTTGCTGTCGTTCTCCTCCCAAAGTCTTGATTGTCGCTCCGATTACTCTTAAGAGTACCTTACCACAAACAAACTTATCGTGCCTGCGTTCGCATCCCACTCTGCACCACCCTGCGCGCATCGAAACAACGTTTGCGCGGATCACCCCAACCCACTCAGCTCAACAAGCATCGCTCGCTCGTTGATCGTCGCTTGCACTTGTCTTCCTCGTGCCCCCGACCATCTCTTTCCACCTGAGCAATTATCTACACCTTGTGTGTTTGTTGACTCGGTTGTACCTGCGTGTCGACCGATCACCTATCCCTTAATTCTCTCTGCAGCCGCTCCGGTTGTTGATAAAAAACCTCGAGCCAGATTCATCCCACGACTATTGTTCTCCATGACGATGGTCATTGAAAACCAGAACCGCCAGTATGGCGGCATGGGCTTTGACAGCGTTTACCAACACAGTGTACCGCATCACAGCCAACCACACTTTACAGATCCCTGGGCTCACAGTTCGTCACACTCGACCCCTCCTGTCTATGCGACATCCGTAGGCGGAATCAACCACGTCAAGCAGGAGGAAGCCAGTCGCCCAACCGCCATTTCTCTGCCATATTCCAGTATCCCCGTGTCTGCACCATCCATGGTTACGGGGAGCGGCTATTCGACCGCCACAACAACCAGCTACCCAGCTCCTGAGATGATGGGAATTTCGCACGATGTCCCCCGGACCAGTTTTGAACAGTCACCTGCTTATACCACTGCTTCACCGCTAAGTAGTTTCGCACCAGGAAGCTATGCCCCACTCAGCTATGCGTCTGGGGTTCACCACGACAACCGCCGGATCTCTCATGCGTAAGGACATTCTCGCATCATTTTTGTTGACAAATTAGGAATAAGATGCTAACCTGCCTTTTTTTAACTTATCCAGTGACGCTTCCCGCGTTAGTCAGTCACAGCCTCCTTCGGGCCCAACATTCGGCGATGCTCTTGATGCCAGTCGGGGAATGGTGGCACTCAGCCAGGATCTGACACCTCGAAACATCTATGCTCCTCGGAATTCGCGAGGTTCTGGTGACTCGTACGGCTTCCCTGTGGCCCATTCCTCCGGGTCCTCGATTTCCTCTGGAGGCACCTACCCATATTACAGCGCGTCTGTGGCTTCCGTGGAATCGTCCGTGACCGATTATAGCTCCACAACTTCTGAATCGTACGAGAATGGGCACCTGTCGCGGACGCTTCCTCGCCCATCCACCCTGTTGAGTGGCAGTGCTCCCCCAGGGCCCCAATCCATGATGAGCCAGTTTAGTTCCAAAATGCCGTCCAACACACAAAAGAAGCACAAGTGCAAGGTGTGCGACAAGCGATTCACTCGTCCTTCGTCTTTGCAAACTCATATGTACAGTCACACTGGAGAGAAGCGTAAGTTTTTTCCCTAAAAGTCATCGTACGCCTGGTTGTGTGATACTAATGCAAATTGTAGCATTCGCTTGTGACGTGGAAGGCTGTGGTCGACACTTTTCCGTTGTTTCCAACCTTCGTCGACACAAGAAGGTCCACAAGGGCGAGAAAGAGGGCGCATCGGGCGACGATGAAGAATAAGCAATTCACCGACTCGAAGCCTTTTTCCATATTTCATTTCACTCTTCGATCCTTCTACCGCCGTCCTTCTAACAGTGAGTGCGTCTCGGCTTTAAAATCCACGCGCACCATGCTGTGTTACCATTTTTCGCCTCCTAATTGGATCGAATTCCTTGTACAACAACCTCCGGTTCTCTTTCCCAACCTCTCTCTTTCTCCATTCTATTTTTCTTGGTCTCCAGGTGGAACGGAGATTTGATACCCAACTTTTTTTTCTTTCTATTTAATCATCTCTTGCATGGACAGGCAAGGCTAGGGCTTAAGGATCCGGGGGTGGATTCTCCCATGATTTTCTCTTTTTTTTTTCGCTTGATTCCCAAGTTTATGACTATAGAGGATACCGGTTATTTCGCTGGTTTTTTGGAGGGCTCCTACTTATTTCATTTCGTTTCTCTCGCTACACTAGGGTGTTGGGTTTTTTTTTCATGGAAACTGTGTTATTTTTCATTTCTGATACCAACTGGGTTGTGCACTTTGTTCTTTCACCCCCGCCTTTTCTGCGTATCCGGGGCAGAAATTTTTCCTCCAGGATAACCTTTCACAGCAGGCAACCACTCTATACTTTTATTCGTTGCGCTTTTCCATCTGCTTAGAGCTCTTTTTTTTTTCTCCTTTGTTTGTTTGGAGTTTTCTTTTATTGTCACTTTGACTGTGGTCCGTGATGGCATTGTCTCCTGTTAAAAATGGTCACTTTCCCCAAACATTCCCCGGGTGGACACTGGTTGAACCAATGATTCTCGATGGATGAATTACAAATTGCTCAAGGGGAGAGAAGGAAGGAAGGAAAGCACTCTAAAAATTAAAAAGATGAGTATGTTGAAGAACAAAAATAAATGATGGGAAGGAAAAACCAATGTGTCACTGTCACCCTTCTACAGTCACTACTATTCCAAATATATTGTCTAATATAACAGACTCCCGAGAAACCAAAAAGAAAGCAAATAAAAAAACTCTTAAAATATCATTGTGAATAATAGGACTCTGATCGAAATATACACAAGTTTCCGAATCTATGTAGAGTTAGTTGTCCTCTTATCGATGTGGCTTCCGCCTTCCGGCCCCGCATTGGAATTTCGTTATCGTCGATTTTCTTAGCTCTATCTGGCTTCTCACATCCTTCTACTTATCACGTCGAACAGAGGGGAAAAAAAAAGAAAACAAACATGCATTTATGATGATTGTTCCTGCGTAAAATGTCCGATGATCATCGCCCTCCCAAGCGCATTCGGCAAGCTTGTGATCCTTGTCGGTTAGTCACCCCTTTTAAAGACCCGTTTTTTGACCACTCCCGATTTCGAATGTGCGGCTGCTGATGTGGAGGGACTAGACGCAAAAAGTCTCGCTGTCCGGGGGAAAAGCCGGTTTGTTCGTATTGCGAACGGTTGGGTCAGCAATGCGTGTATTCTCAGGGAGATGGCGAAGGTGCACCGGTTGATATTGTAAGTTTCTACTTTGGCTGGAGGCTAGGGATGAGGAACTTTAGCTGATGCTATTCTAGGCGAAACGGCTCTTAAGTGTGGAGGAGAAGTTGGAGGAGTTGGCGCAAAGTCTCAGGTACTGACGTACCGACTATCTTTCAAGACGGTGGGTTGGTGATGAAGGGGCTGATATGGTGATATATAGGCCTCAATCTACTCCAGTGGCTGCGCGTCAAGCATCCAGGGAGCCTGAGTTCCAGCACGACGATTACTTGGGCGCAGTGCGCCTCTTCCTGAGCTATTGTAATAACCAGCCTCTCCCGCTATTCCACCATGATAGCTTCACTGAGGACCTTCATGCGCGCGACCCAGAGCTTTTGTTGGTCATTTACGCCATCAGCCGCCGGTTTACCCGCCATCCGAGTGGTAATGACTACCGCCCATATATGGAGGAATGTGCCCGCAAATCGGGAGCTCTTGTGATGCAGCGCATAAGTAACGGTCCTGTTGAGCTGTCAACCCTACAGACGCTGTGTCTTCTGTCTATGTTTGAATTTACCGGTACCGGATCCCTCCCCCATTCGAGCCTTCAGGAACAAAGCGATTGATGAACGTAAGCTGGCAATACTGTCCAAGCTGGAATGCATCTCAGCATGGCCACATATCTGGCGCAAAGTGTCAACACCAGTGGGGAGGACCTTGGAGGGCTGCACGCGGATCCCAACGAGAAGCGCAGATGCCTATGGAGCATTTATCTGCTGCAGAGTCTCCATGGAGATGGGGTGCAAAAATCCCGGCTCATTGCAGGTGTACGGACTCCTTTCAATACCGGCTCAGGGTTCTCGCCCACATACAACCTGGTATCCATCTCTGAATGCATGCCCACCAACCCAGCTAAGGAGGACCTTGGACTCATCTCTTACGCTATCCAAGCCGGCGAAGTGTGGTCCCTGGCAATGAAATACGCAGCCAGTCGAGTTGAGCCAGACGCGCCACCGCCTTGGTCCCCGCGGTCGGACTATTCAATCGTCACCTATCGACACATGGAATACGATAGTCGCGTGCCTCTGAAGTATCGGTACGACGCCAACCGGTTCCATGAGCACCGTCTGCATGAGCTGAACCAACGTCGCGAGTTTTGGGGGCCGTGGATGTTCGTGCAGTTTCTTTACCTCGCCATCCCGTGCCTTCTCAACCACCCGTTCCTGTTATCACGGCGGTTGCGCAGCTTCCGACACACGATGCCGCAGTCCTTCATACGGCAGTCTTTCGAGACTATTACCAACAACGCTGCGTGGATCCTCCACCTGATTGACCTGATCGAACATAAGGGATTCGAAGTCTGTGACCCAACGCTCGCTCATTGTGTACTCATTGTCGCGACGATCCACCTCCAGCATAGTTTTGTGGACGATCCCGCCTTTCGAGAGAAAGCGCGACGAGGATTCACAAAATGCGTTCGGTTTCTACATCCATTGGCGCAAAGATGGCCACATGTCCAGAACATGGTATGGCGTATAATCTAGCATCTTCCTTGTTGGCATTCCGATTCTTTCAGGCTGACCGGGCTAACTTAACTTTAGATAGAGCGACTCAATCGGTTACGAGAAAACGTGTCTGCTGGGGACCCTCAGGCCTCTCACTCTCGACAGGCATGGGCCACCAACGCCCAACTTCTTTGGGAGCTGCTAGTTTATGATCGCGCTAGCCGCTCTTTGTCGCCGACCTGGTTCTTCGGCGCAACACTCTCGGATTCGTCCGGCCGACAGGCAGCGCGAATGACCCCCGATCCAAATTTTCCGCTCGTGGGCTCGGCGGGAATCTCTGGACACAAGACCGTAGCCAAGGAAATCGCGACCTACCCACCAGAGATAGTAACGACCCCGCCGGCGGCGATGTACCGAGAGGCTCCTACGGCGGCTGTGCAATTTACGGAGCCGTTTAGAACGTTCGACGATCCTTCGTTGGAAGGGATCACGGACAATTTCTTTCTGGAACCGGAAAGCTATGGTCGAGCCCTTGAGGATTGGTGGGAGGGGGATATTTTGATCTCGTAGGCCTGTGTACACCAGCCAGTCACCTGCATGCATTTGCACAGCAACAAGATCGAACAACTGAGGTTCCAACGAGTTGGTAACTTGGGCGATTAGAACAGACCCAAATCTACTAACGAAATTTCTAACGCGGTAAGAAAGACAAGGCATAGTCAGCCTAGTTGCAGTTGGAAATTTGGGTCGTTTTGGTTCGAGTTGTTAGCGCCGTGTTGAAAGGATCGCGGTTGGTTCACAGCCTCGATCTGAAAATAGCGATCTGAAAATAGCGACAAAGAGCGGAAAGGCAAAGAACAACCAGAATTTATGATTAATAAACCCTACAACTTCGTTCTCTTTGAATTAAGTTGAGCTTCCCGGCCCCCAAAGAAATGGTTTTCCGCGAAATCTAGCGTTGGAACTACACTGCCATGGCCAGCCCACGTGCGACCAGATAAAACCAACAAGGTTTGGTTAAGCGCCCTCGAGATTGCAGGTGCAGAAAGCTGTACTCAAAATAGGAAGGCACGACGGGGCCAGGAACACACTCAATCCCGCCAATGTTTTATATAAGGAGCCTCGCCGGGTCTTCATCTGCATCTCACTGCTGTGACACCCCATCCACCATCGCCCATCATCGTCCATCATCGTCCATCATCGTCCATCATCTCCCATCGGCTCTCAGGTCCAACCCGACACCATGCGTTGCTCTACGCTTCTTCCATTCCTTCTCCTCTCCCTCAACGTGAATGCCTTCTTCAACCACATGCTCTCCGCCTCCAGCTTCTTCAATGGCATCGGGAAACGCATCCCACTCACCGAGTGTGCCGTCAAAAATCTGCCCCTGCCCACCTCCACCCTCCCCAATCCTTTCCCCAGTCTAAGCCTGAAACACATCGCCCTCGGCCGCGGCACCCAGAACTACACCTGCGAGGCCTCCAACGCAACTACCGCCCCCGTAGCAGCTGGTGCTGTTGCCACTCTATTCGACGCCTCCTGCATCGCGTCCCTCGACCAGTCCATCTTGCACACGCTCCCTGATCTCCTCAAGCGGGTTCCGCTCAGTGGGGCCGATCTATTCGCTTCTATCCTCAACCGGTTCATGGGACAGGGAATCGTTATCGGGAAGCACTATTTTACTGCGGCGGGCCAGCCCTTCTTTGATCTGCGAAGCTCTCGGCGTGGGTCTGGGAACGATTGGGTCTGTGCGAAGAAGCTAGCTGCTGTCGATGCACCAATGCAGCCGGGGTATGGGGAGACAGGGGATGTGCCGTGGTTGAAACTGGGAGCTTTGGATGGAGGGATTAAGGTATGGCATTTCTTTCTTACCTTGTCTTAACCGAGTATTCTGACACGAGATATAGGAAGTCTTTCGTGTTCACACTGGTGGCGGAAACCCGCCGGCAACATGTCTGGGAATGCCAGAGACCTTTACTGTGGATTACACAGCGGAGTATTGGTTCTATGGGTGAATGAATGGGTCTATTTGCTCTTCTCTCTTTGAGAATTACTGGATGGTGTTAGGGAGTCGGTTTATCATTCGGCATACATATTTGCATTGGAATAATTAATGTCTTGTCATGTCGGGTCATGTTATACATTATACATTAATTAGATTTGGGAGGTCCCCTGTTTCCACTGAACTCATCTTCTTCTTTTTCTTCTTGTTCTTCTTCTTCTTCTTTCCGGTACTAGGCGAGGCGAGAGGCGATGGATTCTCCGTAGACGGCGCCGGTCCCGACTCCAGTCCTGGTTCAGGTCCGTGCTCGAGGGGGAGAGTCTCCTCCAAAGGCGACCCTAGAGGAATAGTGTCCTCCGTATGCTCCTTCCGGATAACCACCCCATGCTCTGACTGTGGCTCGTACTGTAGCCCTGGCTCTAGCTTCCGCCCGGTTCGTGATTCAAGTTCCTGCTTCAGCTGTCCTGGCTCCAGCGATAGTTCTCGATCCGGTGCATATTGTACCTCTAGGACTGGCTCATGTTGGAATTCGGGTTCATCCAAAACTGGTCGATCCATACTATCCAACAGCCGTTCCTCAGGCACGACACCATTCTCGGGCTCCTTCACCGGTCCATAACAGTTAGCGGGATCTCGTTCATCTTGTTCGAGCTCACGCCTTTGCCCTGGCTCTTGCTCAAGCCCAAGCTCAGCCCCCAGTTCCGACGAGTCTTCCCCGGGTTGGGAGGACTCATGAATAACGCGGTGCTGCTCGTGCTCGTGCTCGTGTTCGTGCTTTTCTTCCACGCGCTCCCACATACCCTGGTTAACCCCGTAAAGAGCTTCTCTCGGGAGATCCTCAGCCGGGTCCTCGCTAGACCCACGCCAATGCGAATGAGAATCCCCATTCGCAATCGAATTGCCATTTCCATTCGCTCGAAAGTCACGAAAAGGAAAACACCCCCCCGAACTGCCGTCTTTCTCTTCGTTCTCGCGGGCGATCTTCACCGCGACGTCGAGCGCGATCTGCATCAGGAGCCGCTCGAAGCGGATGTCGTCGCCCTTTCCGAACGCGGACAGAAACGGATCCGAGACGAGGAAGTGTGAGTCATCGCGACAGGCGTTGATGATGATGCTCTCCATGTAGACGCGGAACCAGTGGTCGTCAGTGAGGGTGGGGTAAACCTCTCGGGCGACATCTAGGATCTGGGGTGCGGAAAGGAGGGCCGAGAAGCGGACGATGTAGCCTTGGGCTAGCAACGCTAGCTCTGGGAGGGTGTATACGCGAGCGGTGGAGTAGATCCGGACTGCTCGTTGGTATTCCAGGTAGTAGCTGCTGTGGCTGTCGGCGGGGGACGAGAAAGAGAGAGTCTCATAGTGGCCCGTGTAGAGGTAGTGGACGAGAGTGTGGCCGATATCCGGGGAGACGTCGGGCAGAGGGAGGACGGACTCGCATGGATGGTGGCTGTGGACGATCTGGGACGTGGGAAAGGCCGTTAGGAGCGATTTGGGAATTGCGTAACGAGCTTGGGGTTCTGAGGGACGCCCGAGGAGGAGTGTTATGGGCGGACTTGCGTAAGGACTGTTGTTTTTGTCCGAATCATATCATGGTCATGAGTTAGGATATAGATCTATAACAAACTAGTATATAAATTGGAGAAGGAGCATTACCTGATTGTCCGTTGGGAATATCCCAGCTCCATTTTTGAGCTATTCAAACTAAGTATACCTTAGTTTGAATAGAGAAAAAAACAAACAAACTGAATGGACTGAGAAGAAAATCAAACAAGGTAAAAGGAGCAGACGAGTCCTCTTTATCCTATCCATGCCTCATAGAACTTGTTTGTGACTTGTCTGACACGTCAACCTATATCCAGGTCCTACTCATACCTGAGGTAGACACCCAACGAACGAACCACACATGCATGCTGCAGCTGCATCATTATTCTTTGCTGGCACAACCATAAAAGCGCCAGTTCACCATGCCTTGCAGTTACAGGAAAAGGAAAATGGGGCAAACGGGAAAAAGAAATATGGAAGCTCACATTTCCATTACCTAGAAGATGGAAAACATTGGCTCCTCGCTTTCTGGAGACTGCTGGCGACCACTAGAACAGAACCTATTGCCCTCGTCCCAGCCCAAGTCGCCTTTTGCCCAGTACCAATCGAGACAGTTGCGCACTCGATGGGCCTCACTGCATAAGCCAATCCTGCACGGTTCGCTAATTGACCAGGTGTCGCAGGATCTGCGAGGCGTGGGTGAGAAAAACATATGTGTACTTGCGTCTGCATTTGTCGATCGGGTGGTTGGAGGAATTGTGAGCTCAATTTATAGAGCAAATTAGCAGATGGCGGTCTTCGATCATGGAGCGAAAGACAAACCTGGAAATCCTAGGGTGTCTATATGAGGTCGGATATGACAGATGGCTGGATGTAGTAGCTGCATGATACGACTGAGAGTGAGGCGACGTGGAAGGGAGTCAAAGAAGGGGCTCAGAGCTGAAGAGACGTATCCATATAAGATAGAAACTGGGAAACCAGCGATTGAGTTTGGTGGGATGTACAATGAGGCCCTTTTTGCAGGCTTCCGGAGGGAAAGGCTCAACGCAAAGAAGGATATTGTGTTGGTCGAGGAGGATTAAGAGGAAAGCTTCGTTGCACTACAGCAGATGAGTGAAGCCAAGCAGGGCCGCCTCTAGCTCTAGAGGATAGAAGAGTCGTAGAGGGTAGAAAGATCAGAGAGCCAGGTACTGAGTAGATTGTTAGAGGGAGCAACCCTGCACTAAAGATATTTCTCTCAGATCGCTTCTATCCACTCCCGTCCAACTCCAACTTCCTCTTCCATCTCTGACCTCTTCTTGTCTTCCCCCTTAATGCAAAAGAATTCATGTCCTCGGTGGCACACACTAAAGTTTCGAAACAGCTTCTGATAGCAACCAGCATCGAAGTTCAAATTCACGCAGTCGCGACACCACCACATCCCCTCTCCATAGCTCCATGACCGCCCACAGTCGCCATCACAGCTAAACCTCCCTCCAGTCCTCGCCAACAATGGCCACACACTGCGGTATTTTTATCGTCCCCGGGTGGAACAAATACGGACAGCAGACAAGCCATCGCAAACGAATCATCCCCCGAGTCCTAATCGCACAGGAGGTCTAGTGGTTGCTTTGCAGTCTCTCGCGTGAGCTCTTTCGCCCGATCAATGTTGCCCTGCGTATACCAGTACCTCGCGAGGTAGATCGGCGGGCCACAATTGCGCCTGTCTCTGAGATACCGTCTGGGAGTAACGAGGCTAACTGTTAGAGGTGTGCCAATGGGTCGTCTGCGCGACTCACATAGACCGGGCCTAATTGGCTGATGAGAAATAGAAGGAGACGGTGATTATTGGCCCAGGGGAGGCCCTGTTGCATTACTTGTTTCCTTGCTTGATGGCATCATTCCGTCAACTTGGGAGTCCATATAATGCTGTCCCGTAGGCGCAGCGGACGTGGCAAAGTTTGGTGTACTGCGCGAGCGGAGAGAAATCGCGGCCTCGCACATGCCTTCAACCAAGTTAGTTCTCTCAGTTTGGAGTGCGAGCTTTAGTAAGAGCTGGTGAAATCTGGGCTGTTCTGCGAGTATGCTCATCATCTCCGCTAGGTTGTTCTCCTCCGTTGAGTATCCTCGGATAGTGTCCAGCATGACGAGGATGTCCGCCCATCGTCCCTTGCCTGCATATAGCTGCATTATTTCAAGACACGGTAGTAATCAGTGAAATCAAAGGTGAGGGCGCGACGGCACACAGACACGGTGAGGTCGTATTCCTCTTTCAGCCAGTATAACAGGCCTAGTATATTGAGTAGCTTTGCTAGCTCCATACGATAGAACGTCTCTGCCGTCCACTCCGTGTCGAATTTTAAACGCCCAGCTGCCGCCTCCAGTAATGGAATACCCTCTTCCGGTTCAACAACTTCGGCTAGCAGCGTGCAGGCTCTGAAGCCCTCTGAGTCCAGGGAGAGAGCGTGTCGAGTGCGCCCGTCGGCCTGCGATTTGTACTTGAAGTGGCACAGGAGGGTGCCCACTTTCACATGCCAGACAGAGCTTTTTCTCAAACATCTTCCTTAAGCACACGTTGGCTCCAGCTTTCAACCTGATCAATCTCATCTAGGGATAGGGTGTAAGTTAAATCTGGCATTTCTTTTACCCCTCAAATCTATAAACTCCATTAGTCTACCGTTGGCCAAACAAGCAGGGAAATAGGAACAGACTTTATATATAACAAAAGAAACAAGAAAGCGTCTCGGGTCAATAATTTAAAATATGGCTCCTGCAGTAAACACGTTTCCATGCGCTCTGCAGCCGGCTGCAATAAGTTGTCCTTTCCTGATGCAATATCCGCCAGCCAATTCCGAATAGCATGATCGTGAATGCCTGCGATAACAGCCGAATCGCTCAGCTAACGCAAAATATGTTGCACTTGCTCATCAGATTGAAACCAGTTGCGCCGCATCTTCCATATAACTAGGGGGCTAGTGACAAATTCATCGTTCACGAGCAGTGTGTCAAGTGCATCATCATCCGTGAAGAGCTTGACCAAGAGTGAACCTACAGCGGCCTTGCACTTCACGCCAGCCAGCGCTAGATAGACTGCCGCTAAATGGCCCACGAGATGTATAAGAGCATAGGGCAACATAAGACTTCGCTGAGAATCAGAAGGTCCGGTCAACACGTGCAAACATGCTAGAGCTATTCGAGCGTTGCCAGCATGTGGATTATCACGGTAGAGGGAGTCTGTCCGCCGTCGACGTTTCTTTCTCTCCAGAAAGGCGTCAAACTGGAACTTCTCATACACATCAGGTGGACAAACGTTGCGTAGGAAGTGTTGGACCATCAGCGGGCGTTGCATCCTCACTATCCAGATCATCCTCATCATCCTGCTGGCTATGGCCCTGTCGGCGTTCCGGAACCAGCTCCTCTATGTCTAAGATCGGAAGTCAATGCGGCCGTTGTGGTCAATCCCAAAAAGTCGATATTTACCCTGGAGCTTGAATTCCAATAGTAAAAGTAACGACTCTACCATTCGCAGGTCCAATGCTACACTCATCTATGATGGCGTTAGACGGTCCACTCCGTACCTAATCTAGCGTATAATCTTGATAACCTCTGAAATCTCGACAGCTGTGAGCTGCTCATTCAGGCTCACTAGTTCCTAGTTGATTTGCTGTGATCGCTCCTGTCCGGCCATTTCCAAATCTTGCTTAATGTCTGTGAGATACCCGCACTGCCCGATGGTATCTAGGGTAGTGTCAGTCTTAAAGAAGTCTCCCTGAGCTTGTTCCGCTAGACGCTGTCGGATCCTCTCTCGGACAGCGTGGATTTCCTTGCGACATCCTGCTTCCTTGAGTGCTGGCATCTCGTTCATCCGTTGCCCAGTATATTGCTGTACTTCGCCTGCGTTACCATCCCCAATGGCAAGCCGGTCAATGATTATTCCCTCCTCCTGTGATAGCTGGTCGAAACATTGAGAATATCCTGTAAGTGAAACTCGAACACCTCGCCCCGCCATGGTTGTTGAGGCCCGCTGCAAAAAACGCACCATTCCCTCGCTAACGGCGTCTCCAAGCCCGTCAATAATGTGTAAAATCTTACGTCCATCTGGGACAGGTCCCTGCTCCCTAAAAGTAAGTGCTTTGAAATATCTGGTGATTTAATTTCGCCCATTTGCTCGTAGATTTTAGGTATCGTCTCTTCTCTTGCGCAAACAGCCACACGAGGCTTTTCGTAAGCGTCTTAAGATTTGTTGCCTTCTTGAGCTCTTCGGGAGAATCTCCTCCAAGAAAGTAAAACGCTGTCGATACCCTTCTCCCCGTCCCAGCCACGGTTCGCTGCTTTTTCAATCGTGAAATTATGGTCGATGCAAGGTAACTCTTCCCAGATCCTTCTCCACCCTCAATCGCGAGAACGGGCACTTCCCCTGACCCATCCACTCAGTCACGAAACTGACGCTCCTCAAACACCCACTCCCCTGTTCCTCTCACACGATGTCGGATGTAGTTCCTATATATCGTCGCCCAGGACGCTTCCGGCTCTCGCGAATCCTCGTCCATTTTGCGTATATCAAACGCCAACACCCGCAACAGAAGGCGGTTCATCGCAGCGGTACCCCTCTTTCCAGTAAGAGTGGTAACCAAGCCCCGTGTCATAGCTAGTGTTGCCTGCGACGCCTCCGCAGCCTCCGCAGCAAGTGCAAGTGTTTGCGCACCAACGAGTCGATTTTCTTTATCTACCAGCTTCTCCATCTGATCTAATAAATCAGCCAACATATCCTCCTGCATAAAAAAGGGCTTCGTGCACGCCAGAAGCTTCGCTCTCTGCTTTTGTAGTCAGATCGTCCGCGAGCAGATCTCCACGAACAAAAACAAATGCTGCGCCGATACTTGACTCAAGTTTGCGTCCACCCCAGGTCGTATGTGGTATTCAAGTCGTTGAAGGTATTCCGTGCATTGCTCGAGGAGAGCGGCCAATTCCTCGAAGGCCTGGTAGCCTTGCTAGGCTGTGGTGACGAAACTGACAGCATTGAAGCATAGATCTGTTGGTCCGAATACCTGCCATACAATAAGCGGTATACTCAGTCGTCTGCTTTACTCCACGGGGAAAATAAAGAAAATGCAGCGCGAGAAGGGAAGAAAGAACATACCATCGACGCAGCTCTAGTGGCAACCCCTCCGACTGTCTGAATCGCCATCAATATCCGGTTGAATGTCGTGCGAACCACCTTGCTCTTTCCATTCTAGCTAGCACCCGTATTCTGTGCTTGATCGAGCTGTGATAAAACGTCTTTTGAAGCTAGTCGCTGGATTTGTGTTTCGTCGCCTCTTGCTAGCTCTACCACTTGGGTGTGCACTTGTGTCCAGATAGCACCAAGCTCTTCATTAATAGCGGGATCGAGCCCCTTCGGAACTGGCGTGGTTTTTGTTTTCTTGTCTTTGATAATCTGATCGCCGATTAAGATAAATTCCAGCAGAAGGAAAAAAAAGCAGAGATCGTTCAAGACCCAGGAGAATTAGATCTCTCAGCTGAGGATACGTAGCCCGGTGGTTGTTTTGCATATGCTTTACTTGGTTTGGGACAGTTTGAAGCCCGTGGTGACGATCTCGGATCTATCGCACTGCAGTTCGTATTGGGCATTTACTGGCGGGTGATGAACCCGTGGAGAACATTTTTTTCTCCTTCCTTGTCCATAATTCATATGAAGACCGTTTTCAATTAATAATGGAGATTACGACTGGAGAGAACTCGATATGAAGGAGGATTAGACGTGTGTGCTGTCCAAGAGAATGTAGAGGATATTGAACGGATCTACGAAGCCCTAGGGTAAGCTGCTGATCTGGCACTAACGGTGTGTTTCAGATTAACCACTGTACCGTTGACTTGAAGAAAGAGGAAACATCTTCCATATCTTTTGCAATGGAATGAATTGATCTTGATGATGTCCGCGTTTACTTTTCTTGTCCTGTTTAGTGACGTCTTTTGTTGCTCAGGTGCTATAGACTCTAGCCCAACCAGAGATTCACATTAGCCATTCAAATGCTGGAGGAACAAGATAGAGGGACATCAATGTAGAATAGTTCTTAGGGGCCGGAAACTGGGTTTGTTAAATTGTTAAATATCGTCCTTGTAGCACCTCGATATTTCTCCTACGTGGGTAGCATATACTAGGAGTAGTTGTGGGCTTGGTGGAGACTAGACGCGATCTAAATAGGACAGCCACCTCCTAGTGAACTTCGAGCCCATATTTCTAGGCTAAGACGATACAGGAAGGCTCTCTGTGTATTTCATAAGCAGAGGATGATGTACGGAGTATTTTGGAGGAGGAAAATATTAGGCAGAGAGCATGGGAGGTATAGGAAGTGGCCAACGCGCAGGAATCGATGGTAGGGAGAGACACTCTCAACCCGTAGAACAGAACATGACTCTCAACTCACCCAAAAGATAGCCATCCACCACTTGAAAAATTTTATCAACTTTTCATACCAGCGTGGGTACACTAATATCTACGAGATGCGCCACTGACCCGTGGGCCCGTGTGGCGGTGTTGGCCCGGTGACGTTGTCCAAGTCCAGTGACTTTGTGCCACAACCACACATCTTCTGCCACATCAGAGAAGCTTCCCGTTCTTTCAGCTATTAACCGTCGGAAGCTCCGATAAGCTCTGATCGTCGTAGATATTTCCCGATATTTTCTTTGTTTCCTGGAACCTGGTTCCTGCGCTAAGGAAGAGATTGTCGCTCATCGAAAGTGAGGCAAGGCTCTACTATCTATATGACAGCTGACATGGGCTTGGCTCGGTGTTTCCGGTGTGGAAGCGGGTTGAATGCTATTCTGCCTTGGAAATACGATGCTAAGCTGATGCGTTTCTCTTTTTTATTTCCTTGGACTTTGAGAGTGGGGATTTTAGAATTTTTAGCTGTGAATCCCGTCAATAGGAGAAGGGCACTCGTATTCCAGAGATCCCCTGAAGGATCTCACCGGTTTTCCCACCCCGGCTGAGTTGTTGAATTGCTGGAGATGGTTCACAATGTCTGTATCCTGAATGTGGCTGGAGAGTGAGAAATTGCGGGAAGTCACGTGTTTAAAATCACGTGTTTCATCGTCAAATCCGCGTCAACGCGTCCAGGTCGCAGGCTCTGGACCACCGTTGTGTTTGCGACCGTCCTACCCATCCATCACTCCTCCCCCTAACACTTCTCTGTACACAATTTGAGGGTGGGCAGTGCTGTCTCAAAGTCCTTTCAGTTATCGCGATACGTCCTGCAGCTCTCGGATCTCACTATTCGTACCAAGACCACCAGTGTTACCTCCGAGACGACACATCCCCTTCCCTCGACCCGACTCACCCATTGACGCCTCATTTCAATCAAAATGGCAAACGATTACAGCAAGAAGACCAATGCTGAGCTGGTAGAGATCCTCAAGTCTCGTGGCCTCGTCCATACCGGCAAGAAGGCGGAGATGGTCGCCCGACTCCAGGAGGATGACACCAAAAATGCCGCTGCGCCTGCCATCGCGGACGATGTGATTGACTGGGAAGACGATGAAGCCCCTGCGACAGAGGCCACTGTAGCCAAGCCTTCCACTGCTGAAGCAACTGCCCCCGCCGAGACGAAGCCTGAAGCTGCCCAAGCCGAAGAACCAAAGACAGAGCCCAAGGCCGCAGCTGCCGCCAGCCAGGAAGAAGGGTCGGAGGGAACAATCACCGCAGCACCCGAAACGACTTCCCAGACCGAGGAGAAGCCAGCTCCTAATTATTCAATTGGCCTGCCCATCACCGAGTTAGAGGAAGAGCTGAAGAAGCGCAAGGCCCGCGCCGAGAAGTTTGGTATCACGGAAGATTCTCAAGCTGCCATCGACGAGGCGGAGAAGAAGCTCCAGCGTGCTAAGCGCTTTGGCGCCGCCGCTGAAGAATCCAACAATGCTGGAATTAGTCGACTGGACAAAGCCCTGCCGACTGAGAAGTCGCGCAAGAGAGGCCGGGGTGACAATGACCAGGGAGCCCGCGGAGGCAAGAGACGCGATTTCAATGGGCGAAACAATCGTGGTCGCGGAAACCGCAACCAGGGACAAGGACAGGGACAGAGACAGGGCCAAAGCCAAGGACAAGGACAAGGACAGGGTCAGAAGCGTCGCGGCGGAAACACGAATAACGGGCTCAGTGAGAAGGATAGACTCGCGATGGAGGCTAGAAAGAAGCGATTTGGGACAGGCGCATGATAGGTCGAAGTCCATTGATGACACATTTTTTTTTGGTATCATTTATTTATGTCAAATTTTATTTTAGTTTATCTTATTTTATTCTATTATCGGTCGCATATGGCGTTTATGAGCAGAATTTTTTCAAAATATCCACCTCCATGTTTGTGCTGCAGTGAGAGATAGGTAGTATAGTATGTACGCTACCTAGGTATCGATTAATTTGCTACATGGCTGTCTCATCTGTCGAAGTCTTGCATCATTAGATTAAACCAGGAGTGATCTTTGAAATACCTCAAGTAACAGAATCATGGTTCAAAGATCGATAAGATTAAGGATGAACTGATAACCAGGAGATAAGTCAGGTTTTGATAATCGGCCCCTAATGCTGGGTCTAATAATTATTCTGATGGAGCGACCTGAATGGAGACAAAGGTTCCGTTCCCGTGAGTCACGAGGTGGCGGACTCGAAGCAGAAGCAGGAGAGGAGTGCAGACTACAGCTGAAAAGGACATGCGCCGGTCGGTTCCTGCAGGAATCGGATCGACGACTGCTGGTGATCGCTGCACTGTACCACTTTGGTGCAGCTTCACCACCACAAACCTGGCTTCTCTTCCCCGCGTGCGCCAACGGATGTTTCCCCCTTTCTTTGGTTCTTTCCAAGCGATGCAGGGAGGTATAAAGCCATAAAGTATATTAAACAGTTGAATGGCATGAATTAAGACCTGACAGCCCTGATTGGCTTGCGCTGGGTGAACTTCCAAGTTGGCCCCTTCCCCTGTTGCATCCTGGACAAGAAAAGTGTGATTAACCGCCATGTATCCACCAGGATTCATGACCTCCAGCACCTACTTGACGAATACATTTCCTCGAAGCCGCTCTGCGCCCGTCAGACTAAGAGGGACCCCTCTGCTCCGCGTCTGTTGGTTCATTCCGCTCTCCATCAATCATGAATCGCGCATCGCCCTGTGTCAAGTGTTAGCCAGTGTTAGCGGCGGATCAGGACCCACGGCTCAGCGAAGTAGTCGCTACTAAGAATAATACTCCCACTAACCGTTCAGATCCAGAGACAGCCTTTCTCTGGTTCACGGCCCGTCCCAACTCCCAAGAGACGAAGGTCTCAGCTTCGGGTCCAAAACACTCCGTAGAGCTTATTACTGGCTGTAGGTTTGAGGGGATATTTCTTCAAGGTTCAACCCATCTCTGTTCTCTGCTACGAGTCTTCGGCACTCGTCCAATCTGTTGCTCTGCCGGAGTCCTTCTGGTGTTGGTTGTGTAACGAGGGGGCCCGGGGCGAACCTTCCAGGTAGTACTACGTGATTATCCTTTATCAATAATCAAACGGATGATTTGGCCTACTGAATGATAATGAGAAGAATGCTTTGGAAGTCTATGGATTATCATCCCTGAATAATGAATATTAATGGTCTAAAAGTGGATCACGAACTTTTGAAGAAATAACCTCAAGTGCTAGCATATACACATGTGGAAGATATTGCTTTTGTTCCTTGCTTTTTCCTGGCTCTTCTGGAGAGTTGGACCGGTTGAAAATAATGACTAGAGTAATGCAACAGTAAGAAGAGCATTCAACAGCAGTTTGGTTTCATTGGCAGTTGTCATCATCCAAAAGAGGTATCATTGTGCTCTTCTTCGGCCTCTCCGGTCACGATCAGCCTTGGTCAGTGACCACCACCTGACCAGTCAGTGACTCTGCCCATCGCAACTGCCCCTCGGAAACACTGAATAAAAACATCGCCCGAACTTCCATCAAATCATAGAACTTTTCTTCAACACACAGACCAAATAAAGCTCTGGCCTACTGCGCTAGCTCACTGAGCCCTCAGAATTTTGCATATCGCCTGTCCCTGCCGCTCGCCCGTTCATATCTGGGTATATTTCTTATTTCCTGATTCGAGGATGATGAAATCGTTTTCCCAACTGGCCCATTAAGCCCACAACGCCGCTTCGCACTATCTTCCGCCACCCACCACGACTCAACCTGTCAATTGGTATTTTCGACCTGCCCCGGTGTCGTTGGTATTGCACGATATTCAAAATCCCTCCCAGTCATCGTGCATACTTAAAATATCGGAGTCGCAAGTGGGTCGACTGCATGACTTTCTTTCGTTATCCACAAAGCTGTCATCCTTTTGCCCCATCCAGGTTTTGAGGATCAGATCATGAGTACCACGCAAGCCCCTCCCCCAAGGAAACATTGTCCTGCGTCGTAACAACTCGTACTCCTAGCGGGTCTAAATTACCAAAGCCTCGAGGCAGTTGATAAGGCGAGAGAGGGGGGAAAAAGGACGGTTCTTGCGCCAATGATTTTGCTCGTCACATCAGTTGTCGAATCCGGAGCTGGTGTCGATCGCACGGCGCCAGGATTTTTCATCGTCGTCTCTAGATGGATCTTTAACCTGCGAATGGGGATCGGATTCCCCCACTAAGGCCGACTGCCTCCAACAGGGTTGTAATTAGCGCTTGGGGCACGTTCTCCTCGTTCAAAAAGGTCCAGATCTATCGCAGGGGAAAGGGCACAACTGAAAAACCCACCTTTTCTCTTCTTTTCTTTCTCTTCGTTTTCTTGGGAGTTTGCCTGCACAGCTGACTTCCCTGTACAGCGTTTCCCTTTTCATACTAGTTTCTCGTTGAAGGTCTCTCCGACCTCTGACGTGGTCGTGCAGACCCAGCTTGGATCTATTTTGTCCTTTTTAGCCACAGCAGACGGCGTCTCCAGTCTGTGGCGGAGCGGCTGCATATTCTGCTTGGGCAGGTATATTTTCCTATTTTTTGCTTTTTTATCTACATTCTTTTACTACTGTGCTACAGCCTCATTTTTTTTTTCTCTTGTCTTTCTTTTAGCTGCTCTTGTCCTTATTACATCACGGTCCTTCTCGATTTTTCACGAACACCTCCCCTGTAACATATATACACCTCACCTTGCATTCTTGGTTCTATTCATTATTTCCCCAGATTTAGATTTCCACCGCTCGCGCGAAGTGACTCTTTTTTTCCATTTTCTACCCCATCAAAGCACTTACATTTCTCCCACCGGGGTACTCTATTTTTTTCTTTGCGAGTCATGCTTTATAGCGTAAGTGTGGATTCAAATGTTTTGCCACTCGTCCAAGCTTCCAATCTCACAGGAACCAACTGCTCGCAGTGTTTTCATATACGGCTTTATCCTTAAAGAACGGGATGATTTCTCACTTATACTATCATAAACCATCTGCTAGATCATTGGACTTCAGGCAGGAGTGGGCGATTGGGATTAGGTTGCACCATGTCGTCGTACAGGCTTGAGGGTGGCCGAATACCCCGGTTAAGGGATATGGGTCCCCAGGCTCGAAGCGTCTCATCACCGATGATTACCGCGCAACCCAAGCCTTCAGCGTCGAATACACCGATATCCTCAAGGCCTCAGATACCGAGGCTAGCGACTCCATCAATGAAAACTAGGAGAGCAGCTTTGATGTCTGAGGCGGAAGGAAGTCGACCGATAGTTGCACGATCAAACATCCCCTCAATCCATGATATTCACTCATACACCTCCCCCAACGCGGGACCTCGCCCGTTTCCTTCTCGTTCCCCTTTGAGCACAACGACAAACGAATATGCGTCTCCAGTTATCCAAACACCCCCTCTCCTTCAAAGCTCTCCCAATCTCGACCACCACTCTCCTGCTTTAGGTCGCCCTCGAAACGTCCTGCGAAGGAAAGCACCGACAATAGGGCAACATACAACAGGCAATAAAGCACAAGCGGAATTTGGGAGACCTCGTGGGCTGAATGTGATTATTCCGACCACTCCTAGTCCCAACCCACCTCAGGCAATACTTCCTCACTCCTCAAGTCAACCCCAGCTAGTCAGCAAAATTCCCTCCCCAATGGCCTCTCAGGAAAGGAATATCAATACCCCACAGGAAAACCAGGTATATCACGGTCCTAAGGAGCTAGCAAGCCTTCGGACTCCAGTCAACACTCAGAATCTACCCCCTCCAACTCCCGTGTTTCCTTCTGCCAGTACCCCGTCAACAAGGTACTCTGGCTCCCCGGGGGTATGGAGTAGGACGTCTACTCCGGCTTCATTATCCTCGTGCTCTCCGGGAATTGTTCAGCCCGTAAAGGTTGGTTCCCGCCTCAAAATGTCAATTCCTTCCCACACCAGACTCCCAGTCTTCTCACCTCAAGTACAGAAGTCTACTTCACAGGGTACCCGGTCAATAGGTAGGTCCCCTAATATGGTTCAAGGATCAGGGTCAACCAGTTCACTGGCTAGTGATGGACCTGAGGGACCACTTGCGAAGGCCGATTTCACAAGGTCACCACCTCCCACTAGCCTTCTGCCACGAAAGACATCTGTGAAATCAAACATTCCAAGACAGACCAAGACAAACACGAAGGTCAGTCTGGACTCAGAACAGGCAAATACCAAGGGTGTCGTTGAGCGAAACGACGCTGCTGGTGTTACAAGCACAATTGATGTTCCAGTTCAGGTGCCTCGTCGGCCAAGCAGAGACGGAACTGACCAATTGGTTCTGGAGCCCTCCCCTGTGATTCAGACCAACATCTCTCCTCGTGCTCTGAAGGGTCACAAACGCCGAGGCTCGGGAGAAAGTGCCTTTGCCATTGCATCAAATCGATCTGCAGCTGCATCAGTAGACTCACTACAATCTAGGGCATCATCTAGGACACACACGCTTACCCCAACCTCCCCGGAATTATCGCGAAAGTCTCCACGTACCCTGACCAAGGATCCCAGGATACCACATGAGGAAGTGAGTCCGGAAAAGTCTCGGAGATTCGGTCTCTTCACAAAGAAGTCAAAGCCTGAGCTGGATGCCCGGTCTATGGAAAGCAGATCTACTCGGAAGGGCCCTGCTGCCGGAACGGGCCATGAAGGTTATGGAAAGTATGCAAATCGCGGTCGTCGGCCAAGTGTTAGCAGCAACAGCGATACGAGGGCAAGGTCAACTAGTACTACCAGAAGTGTTCCCAAATCGGTCTCCAGCAAGGGGAGCTCCAAAGGCCGATCAGATATGGAGCTTGATGACTTTCTTCTGGAGCGACTAGAGCCTGTGTTTATTAATGGTGGTGGGATGGACGGTTCTATGCTGTCAAGGACACAGAGTGAACAGAGCACAAGTGCACTCAGTACTGTGTCCGCACCTTCCCTTATACAGAACTCCACAATCCCCCCACCCTCTGGATATACCATTAAAAGTCCCTCCACCTCAAAGGGTAAACTAGTTGACTCCAGCGAACTTCACCGCAGAGGACTTTCGACTCCGGGGGCTACAGCACCATCCTCAGCTGCCACGCATTCTAAAATTCCTGGTACCAATAGCCACCGCACAACCAGAGCGCGCATTGATGCCAGCTCTTCAACCCAAAGTTTGCCGACGACGAAAACGCCTGGTTCACCTACATGTCATGTAGAGCCACAACCTCAATCTCAGATGAAGAAGCCATCAAAGAAAGGGCTCAACCTGAAATGGCCATTCTTTCAGAAAGACTCCGCTGTTCCGCTTCCTGTGACATCCATGCCTCTTGCTCCTCAACTACCCGCTGAAGTTGCTCGTGTCGGAATCCACCGGCCTGTTGCACACTATGCCATGGTAGATACGGACTCCGATCCACTGGAGGATATTATTCACAACTTACAGGACTCTCCCCCGACAGAGGAAGATGACGAACAGCCAGGTATGCCAGTCGAAATACCACCCGCTTTGAACATCAGAAAGCCAAGTCAATCTATCCTTCTTCCTTCACCCCCGAAGCTGAGTCGCGAGTTTCACGGTGATCGGCCTTCTTCTCCCAAGGTTTACTTCCAAAGGGAGCCCGCCACACTCAGCCCAGACACCAGCATGGAGGCCCAGCGCCCAAGCCGACTAGCATCTGTCGGCCGCATCCCGCGAGTTGTTTCCAGGCGGGACAGACAGCACAAGCCACCCTTACAATCATTTTCAAGGCCTTTCAGCGTTGTTGAAACACCTAGTCTGCCTGCCCCAGTCACCGAGATTCCACAAGAATTCTCCCCTTTGCATCAACCCCCACGTTCTCACCCTTATGGCCCTCGCAACAACCGGTTCGAGTTCGATCTCACGACGCCATTCAGCGACCCTTCGAAAGTGAGCATTCTGGACTTCATTGCCGGCCCTTATTCCAAAACCGAATTTTTGGCCTTCTCCCCACGGAAAGATTCCATGTTCTCTAATTCAAGCGGCTCTGAAAGTCTTGCTGCTATAACGGCCATTATTCCTGCCCCCGAAGCCGAAATGACTGAAGATGAGGTATGGGGTGAATATGACGAGTTTATTGACAATGTTCTGTCGCCGGAAACCCCTAGCCCCCCTTTCTTTGTTGACTATGAACCGGGAGAAAAATTTGAGATGGCCACCATGGCCAGTAGGGCCCTTCAACTCGGGCTGGATGGGGATACAAGAAGCTCCGCTGGGCAGATGTACATAGATCAGCCTAGCGTGGCATTGACCCCTGCATCACCACAATCCAGCGTGAGTCCTGTGAGACTTCGCCGCTCTAAAATTGCCCCAGCCCTCCATACGTCGCTGAGTCCCACTTCCCAGCCTTCAATCGGCGACATGCTGGCTCGCTATCGTGAGGACCAAACAAAGGGGTCTGTGAATAACCCAGAGCCCAGCGGTACACTTACACCAGTCCTCGAGGCTGAGAAGCAGTCATCAAGCCTTCTTAGCTCCCCGGCCCTGAATCCGTCCCCGAGCTTCGAGACTTGTCGTCATCGCAACACTATCCTGTTTGATATTGCTGAGCGTGATCGCGAAGGGCCGACAGCACAGACAAACATTCGATCTGGGTCCCTTATGACTAGCCGCTGGCTATCATTTGGAAGGGTCCTGTTCAGCCCGGCCCATAATCACCTCAAAAACGGAGAACAGGAAAATATCCTGGTTGTTGATGGGCTAGGAAACGATGACTGGTCATTCTACTGCGCTTTGACATATCCGAAAGCCGAAGTCTACTGTCTGAACGAAGGGCCAACCCCGACTGCGTCCAGGCACCCACAGGCATGGCAACCTCCACCAAATCACCATACAATTCACCACGCCTCGCTCGAAGATCCCGTCCCATTCCCCAAGGGGTTCTTCACTGTAACTGTTCTGCGTTTCCCTGCTGCCTGCTCCGAGCAGGCCCAGGATAACATCGTCTCTGAATGCAAACGCGTCCTACGTGCAGGGGGCTACCTGGAAATGAGCGTCCTCGACCTTGACATGGTGAATATGGGGATCCGCACTCGCAAAGCTGTCCGCAAACTGAAGGAGACGATGTACCTATCAGATTCCAATATCAGTCTAAAGCCAGCCAGCGATAGTATCCAAAAGATGCTGGGACGGTATGGCTTCGACAACCTGCGACGATGTATGGTTCGTATCCCCGTTGCGGGGATGATAGTTCGAACATCAGCATCGTCCTCCTCTACCTCTTCATCCGACCCATCCATAATGACCACAACAGTCACATCCTCCACTGCGCTCTCCGCAGCATCAGACTCGTCTACAAAACTGAGGTCGAAACCCCACGAAAAGTCCTCGTCAAACGACACTGTCCTCTCCCTCGGCGATCTACTCTCGGACCCCGAACCATCCCCATCCAACGATGAGTCCATACGGAAGATCGTCGCGAAGGTCGGACGCTGGTGGTATACACGCTGCTACGAGAGCCCGATCCTCCCCAACGGCGAGGTCGATCTCAGCATCTGGAACGACCGGAAGGTCATCCGGGAATGCCAGCAACGAGGCACGGGCTTCCGGCTATTGATTGCCCATACACAGAAACCGAGCGAGATGCGGAGAACAGCAAGCGTCTAGCTGGTTTTTCTCTTTCACGATATACGATTATGATGAACGAACACGATATATGAGATATACACCACCCTACATAACTAATGTCGAGTTTTTTAACTCTGTGCCTATCGCTCCCCAGATACCTCAGCTTTTTTTTCTCTTTTGCTTTTGCTTTTGTGTTTTTGTACTTTGACCTTTGCGCTTTATTTTATCTGCATAATGGGCGGCTGTATGATTTTTTTTCGCTTTGACATTTCTGGAATTTGCACCAGCCAGCGACGATTATATCTTTTCACTTCGTGTATCCTTCCCCTGAAGCTGGCCTTTTGGGCGGATTTTTGTTCTTTTTTCTTCCCCCCTGTTATATACCTGACTCACTTGAAAGACCAAGAATGTAGCCAGCAATGGCAACGGCAATCAGTGCATATGAGGATTAATAAGGCATGATCGATTAGATACCTAAATGAATGGACGAAGCTCGGATGAGCTATGAAATATTATTTATCCTCCTGTTTCTGGTGTTTTGGATACTAGCTTAGATTAAAGTGTAAGAGTTGAGCAAAGATACTACTGTCTATTAGCTATTAGATATATACATCTAGCCTTATTTACACCGGCATACTAATATAAGCAACGAATTGGCTGTCCCTAGATACACCTAAGTAATAAGAAATAACCGTCGAAATAGCTCTGGAAGAACGGGTAGCTTACGTGCCCGGTTCACTCTCTGAGCTGTCAAGGAAAATTATTTCCGAAAGGCAAGATGAGATACCTAGCTCTAAAATCCAAGAGGTAATTTGTAAGGTTTGAATGACATTTGACTATTAGAGAGGTTTGCTGTTTGATACCACCTTTATTTTAATTCTGACGGGATGGTTTCATATGTAATGTGTCTGGATTCCGTCTAGACATTTCTCGATTCGGGAACCCTGACTCGGGTTTATGAGAATAGAAAGACCTTCCAACGTCATGTATGCATACATACAAGCATTCTAGTATTCACGATGATATTAAGTAGATGGATGAATGGATTGGCTGGGAAAGGATGCGTGTAGGCCCTAGTGTCTCCTAGAGGTATCGTTGATATCTGTCCTAGCTATGGAGGAGTAGTTAGCAAAGTATATTTTCGAAAACGACAGTGCTGATGAGAGGTAGGAGTAGTAGTAGATGTGTTGCAGGGAGGACATTGAATATCGATCAGAATAATGCTGGATTTGCTTACTGTGATCAAATGGGGGATGGAAGGAGGGGGGTGATTCCTTTTTAGGAAGGAGGGAGGGGCCGGCTGGTGTACTACCTACCTAGGTAGGAAACCACTGGCCGAACCGAGAGCGGGATATTCACACCAGGTGAAACAAAAGGGATGAGAGGGGAGTGTGTATATTGTCAGTATGGAGAGTGTAGTAAGGGCATGATTGAATGGTATGATTTGATAAAAGTTTCTAAGGAGATGGTGGAAATGTGAGGCCTGAGTTGAAGGTAGTGAATGTGGATGATGAGAGTGCTGCCTATTCGGAAATTTCAACTCTGAACTTCAAGGCAAGGAGGAATCGCCCCCCCCCAAAAACAAATCGCTTCCTAAGAAGAGCAGAAAGAGAGACGTAGCCAGGCCTGATGTAGAACAGAAAGGGATGCCGTCCACTTTCTCACCTCTGTGGGGATAGACTCTACAACCGAAGTGTCATGTCTAATCCTTTGAGGCCTCGAGTAGTCTGTTTGCTTGTCCAAACTCGCATGGATTGTTCAAGCAGAGCAAAGGGCGCCCGAGGGCGGTCATGTGAAGAAGCCCCTTCGATATGCCCATGAATAATACATAACATCTCATGTATACAAGCTTATCAGCATCAGGCCACTTCATCCCGTAATGCAGAGCATCGACCGCCGTGGAGGGGGTATCATCTGCCCCGCAGGCAATTAACACGCAATCATAATCCCGTAACCCCAGAAGCATAAGTGGCGGATGGTATAGATGATGGGATTCACTCCCCAGCACTGAGTTGGTGGTGACAGGGAGGCTGGGTATGTACCCCACACAACCGCCCCATCCTGTAGACTTGACCATTGAAACCTCTCCCCTCCTTCGGTCTGGCTGGAAGCTATTCGCATGTATATTTGACATGGGCTTTGTTTGGCATGCCCCAGAAAGGTAAACAGGGGCAAAAACGACAAAACTCGTTGGGGCGAGGAGGGGTTGATCGCGCTCAGATCGGTGTGTTAACTTCCCCCCCGGGCGCTACCTTTGATTCCGAGCACCAACCAGTCTTTTACTTCGAGGATCTCGGCGGGGTGGCATTCGTACAGTGCTTCAAGCAGGAATAGCAGGCGCCAAGCTAATAGGAGGCGTTCCAGGGTAGCTGATTTCAAACGGGGAGACTCCGGCCATAAAAAGGGCACAGCGGAAGTGCGACACAGCATGGGGCTGTATACCCACTGTACGAAGTCTGGCGGTGCCCGAGACTGTTGATAAGGTCGGGATGTGAAGACACATGCATCTTCTCATCGGTACGGCTGTGTTCACCTGGATGGATTTGCAATGCACGCGCTATGGTAATTCGGTCGATCCGCAATGAATATGCGCTCCTGGTAGGGATTATGCACAGATATTTTTTTGCCATCAGAAAATGTAGCTAAGCCAGCGGCGCCATTCTCCGTACAGACTGGCTATTGTACGGAGGCAATTAGGGGCGCACATCCATCCACCCTCGTACACACCTGGTTGAGCAATAAATGGTGATACCACCACTATTGAGCTCTGGCCCCGGTCTACTGCATCTTAAATTGTCGGTTCGCGACACTAAAGCTGCCCGTCAGCTTAGAGCCCCACCGCTACCACACTGTGCACGGTCTGGGCTGGAATCTGGACAGTCCCTCAGTGGGGCGTTGCTAGTATCTATCTAGTTGCTACCCACTTGCGCGGACATCGTGAAGCCTGGCCTAGAGACCTTTCTTGCATTGTTACTCATTTTAATTGCACAGTGCGTGCAGTAGCTCGGCCAGCGCCCTTCCCTAGGGCCCGTTCGCTCCAGGTCCCGAATTCGGAAGTTACTGAATTCGCTGGGGCCTTTTGATACAGCTTCGTTAATTCACAAACCCTGGCGATCAGACAGTCAGGTGGCCAAAGACTGTCTGAGACCCCAAGCCGTGCATGTTCTTTGCATAGAATCCGAACCTTGATGATCCGGCGTCTATCAAAAGTAGTAGAACCGAGTTATGATATGCCCGCTTTGTAGACGCTGGTAAGCAATGCTGGCGGTTCAACGAGGTTGCTATATAAACATGTATACATGGATACAACGTCCCTGCGTGTGTGGCTTGCAGTATTGCGAAGAATATTTTTTTAATTTCCTGCTTTCCCTGGAAAAGCGTTCGAAAACTCTGGATGACTTGCTATACGGGGATTGTGCTGCGCTAGCTATCATTGGTTGAGCAAGGTAAGTATTTGGGATGGAGCAAGATAGGTAGCGAATGGAGATTAGACTTTGTCGCGAAGAGGGGAATTTGGGTTGTGATAAGCGACCACTGAGTGAATCAACGTTTGATCCTACATGCGATTTCCCCCCATGGGGATTTCCGATCCCACAGTGGACATTGGCACGCGCCTCGCCAGTGGATACAGCCAAAGTTCCTACACCGACTCGAATCTGAGCGGGACGGGCCTTCCTGAGATAACATACGGAGATTCATCTCGATTCTTGCGATACGGTTGGAAACCGCCAAATGTCCGAGCGGTAATAGCCACCGTAATCTCACTACAGTTGGCAGTGGCTGCGGGGGTTGAGACGACCGAAGGAAGATAAGGCTCTTTGGCCAACTCGGAGGCCGTGAGTCACTCGAAATACCAATATCCAACCAAGTACTCATTATTGTGGCAATGGAAAACTAATTAGGAGGCGAACTGCGTATCCTCCCCAAACCAAAATAGCATCGAAGAAAAATCGAAATTCGAGAAAAGCCTTCGTAAGCTAGGCAAGCACAACATTGGCAGGCTGGAAGGTGTAGCAAGCTATCAAAAATGAACGACTCAAAAAAGGATATTCCGAGAGAAGGGCTGACTGGGGGCGTTCTTGTCGATCAGAAAATACATGGCCGCTCGAATCACGGCTGGCAGTCTGCTCGGGCGCATCCACCCCTGCTGTCCAACATATGAAGATTCGATATCAACTGCGTGAGTAATGTTGGTCAAGGGTGTGTCGAAAAACGCAACTTTCGAATCAAATTCGTGCGTTCAGACGAATCGCTTCGACGGGTTTCAAGGGGTAGAGCCCCTAAAACTCGAGTCTGGAACATTTTGTTTGTTTGCACTATCACTGCATTGTATTTGGGTTTTTTTTTTAGTTCCCTAGAATAAAACTTCTGGATTCAGAGTTTTCTTGAGTTTTCTTTTGAGTTTGTGTGGTGATAGACCGCTTAGAGCCTGGCCACGGTAAAGTTTTTTTTCTTAGGGTACATCTCTCAAAGATGGTCTGGGCGTAAGTACACTGCAATAGCACCGGTGTTAAGAAGCAAGTTGGAATCCTGGTCGGAGGCGAGCTCCCCTGCTTCTTCCAAAGCTAGAGGCCCTTGCGGAGGCGTTGATTGGGCTCTGGGCCAGCCAGATTTTCATCTGTTGAGAGTCGCAGACTCGCAGCATCAAATTGTATTCATTTTCATGTCTGCGTCAAGCCACAAACGCGGAGTTTATAATTAGTCGACAAATGAGCTGCAGAGCTGGCACACCTCCCGGGAGGTGACATCTGATTTAGATTAAAAATGAGCACCAAGTGGCAAATAAAACTTCGTGCCACTAGCCACCCGAGATACACGCGAAATGGAAAGCTTGGACTCATTGTTCGTTTACGGCACTGGTGAGCTTCGAGACATGATAAGTCTGCATAAGTGAGACAAGTGCCCCGAGCTATTTTGGTTGTGCAGGCCGTGATCGTGAAACACGAGATGGATGGATATCAATCGTCGATATTATTATTGACAACAGTCCTCAAATTGAGTTTAGGTCCGACTTCCGGAAGTCAATGAGATCATGGAGGGGGGTCAGGCCGGGTGCTGTGAGTCGTCAATGAAGGGAGGGGGATGAGGAGTTAGTAGGTACTAGGTATCTACTAGAGTAGTAGTAGTACTATAGGTACATACTACGACTACTAGGTAGGTCTAAGGAGTGGGATACCGTATCCAGGTAGGAGGACTTGCCCGATGTACCTCATTAGTATACGACTACAGAGTATGTACATACATATAGATAACCTGTCTACAAGGAAAAGCAAATGTCGGCAAACTTGGCATCATGTTACACAGAATGATAGAAGCGCTTCCAAATACCGGTCTATTTTTCATTCCATCTCATTTGACTGGGCTTCATGGCGTGATTCTTCGGCCCCCCTTAATGGGTTTTACCTTTTAGTTCGGTGTGACAGGAAACCGATACCCGACATGTCGTTCGTCTACATTATAGATGTACCTAGGGCCTGCACTTCCCTGTTTATCATTTTATGTGCGCGAATGCAAAAAATTACATCTCCATGTGCGCACATTTCTTCAGCAAGTCAAGGAGTTATGTGTCATGCCCTGCTTTTGAGGTTCCGTGCAGTGACCAGCGATAATCCGCAATCTCCTAGGACCAGTCAGATGCCTCATCTTCAAGCTAAGAAGTATGTGCAATGTGATAGGCTGTCAATCAGTTTCTTAACTCAAGGATACCGTAGGCCCTGAGCGAACAATTGGCCCTAATCAAGGTTCTGCTGCAGAGGGATTTCAAACCTCCTCCTCCTCCCTCAGGTTTCCCCCGCCATGGTGAATCCGGGCATTGTGTCTTTAACGGGGTCAATAATATTCACTCCAGCTACCCATGCTTCAAGGATGAGGAAAAGAAAACCGAAAAAAAGGTAATAAAGGCTCCTCAGTGGGTTTTGGCTGGGATGATGTCATAATGGTGGGTTTCCAAGGAAGCTACTTACTTAAGGAGATACTAGATAACGAGAATAATGAATGGCGCGGACAGTACAGTTCACTCTGGGGTACGGAGGAGGCGGCTAAACGAGAGAAAGTGGGAAAACTACTTAGGAGTACCTGGAGCTAAAAACCTTGGAACAGGAATATGGATCGGCGAGAGGTGTTAGTATATTAAGGTATTCGGCAAAATAACGAAGTGGACCTGAATATAAGAAAGAAGAAAAAGCTGGTTTATCTCTATTCCCCCTTGATATGGGCCCAGCACCATCCTCCAGTTGAACAATGCGGCCTTGATTCAATCAAGAGACCAGGGTGTGCTCATTCCCACCTCACTTTCCTTCTTCATTAGGTGAATTCCCAGTCTCCTACTCGGGATCTTTCTGCTTGCTTTGGAGTCTGATTCGGGATACAGAAGTGCAGATCACTTGAGATCCTGTGATCAGATTCGCGATCAAATTCAAGTTTGTAACACATCAAGGTACTGCCAGAAGGGCGCGGAGGACAGAGGACAGATACCATCTAGGATCACTAAAGGACGTGCGCGCACAATAAGAGAGGAAGAGATGGTATACAAAAAACATATTTTGTCAAGAGCTAATAAATAGGAAACCTTCATGCTCAAGCCCCCCTCCTTCAGGTGCACACGCCAGAATGGTCAGGTCAAGCCACCCGATTTCTCAATGATACAAAAAGTGTCGTAGATTGAATAATAATAATAATATGAAGGGCTGATATAAGGTAACATTTTTCATCAACAATTAAAAAAAGAAAAGAAAAGAAATTCGCAATGCTCGGCGCCTCAACAGTTTTCTCCCATGGCGTCGATGGAGGGTTCTGGTTGGATCGTTGCATGGCGAGAGCGCCAACTTGGGGGAGGCCTGGAAGCCTGGGTGGAAGACAGCGGGTGGGTCAGGGGTGGAGACTCTTCCGGAAAGACAGGCAGACACGGTTATCTGAACGCGAAAAAAGTGCGAGAGGTGGTCCGAAGCTTCCAGAGAATCCAGATTCCAGACCAGGGAAAGGAGAGAGTATCCAAGGCTCAGCTTATCTCCCATCAACCACAACGGCTGCGTCAATCACCTGTCTACTGGTCTTCTTTATCAGTCCTATTTATCAGTTACTTTTACTGCATTCAGAGAAACAATGTTATCCCAGTGTATGATCCGAGGACTTTATCATCGACGAGAAGACTCGAAGTTAGATACTGAATATCCGTGGAAAACGAAAATAAGAATTATATAACAAAAAAAGAAAAAAACCTGGAACGGGCGCATACTAGTTACAGATAGACAAGATACCGGAGTTATGCAAGCCTGCCTTGATTCCTTGTCATGGCGGTTCTGGGACTCCCGGACTCTATCTAGTCCAGTAATCTAGAATCATTCCCAGACATGCACAACAGAGTGGACCAGAATACTCCGGACATGCAGCCTTGACGATCACCCTGGATTTTCTCCTCTCTTTCAAGTTTCTTCCCCATGTGCTGAGATAGGGGAGTAATTCGATACAACCAAAGACCCTAGAAATTTATTTTTACCTTTCGCTCTCGTTTTTTCACCGGGGCAACCTTTACACTTTCCAGCTTTCACCGCTGAAAGTCTACACTGGCGAGGGGAGTCAATAAAAGTAGACGACTGCTCACATTCCGAAGATTTGGTTGGAAGCTTATTAGTATATCAAAGTTTCCCACTTTTTTGATGGTGTAATCTCGACTAAGGACAACTAGGCGTAGGGAGGAGCAGGTAGGGGAATCGTGCGATCGGGAGGCGAAGTCAGACATCAGTCATACAGTCATTGCCTTTATCAGCCAATGGCCCACCGCTTGGACGCACGTTGACTGGCTGTGCGAGGGGATCGTTCCACCGTCCCAGACCGTTCGATCGCCTATTTTAAGTGGGAGACTTGGGGCTAGTAAAAGAGCAGTAAAAATACTACACTTTTCTTTCATCATCATCATCACCGCTTGTATCGTTACTGGGACGGGTATGGCGGCAACAAACTAGTCAGAGTGATATTTGGGGGTCTTACGAAATCTCTTCCGGCCCGCTCAATAAACACCAAAAAATTACTCTCTCCAGGGTAAGCAGGACCGGGACTACTGATTCCTTCACAGGTCGAAGAAATGGATTCAACATGCAGAAGAAATTGGAAACCAACGAGGGGTCGATGCGAAAGCGCGCCTAGAAACACTACTACTGCCTGCATTTGCCCCTCACGAGGAGGTTCGAAATCGAAAATTTCCTCGCCTCCGGTGAAGATCGTCCCGGGATCCGCCTTATCAATAGTAATATTATATCATTTAAATCAAATCAAAAATAAATAAAAAAATATGTGACTAAAAACAAAACTAAATAAAATATGTGATTAAATATTACTCTTAGCGCGTCAGGGTACTTTAAAACTTCCGGCTTCAGTTTTAGTATATCTCACCAACCAGGGGCCTTTTATACCTTCCACCAAGGTTTAGACCTCCTCCTCCTCCTACGGATCCTCTCCTCTCCCCATAATTCCTCTCTCTTCCCTCCTCTTCCACCTCTTCTTCCCCCTCCATGATCTGGGGATCCTTACATTCTTCACCGTCTCTTCTACAGGTGCTACTCTAGTCGTTCTTAATATCTAAACCTTGTCTCTCCCTCTCTTATCCTCCTGCCCCAACCCCATCTTAAATCCTCTCTCGTCCTCCTCGATTTGCCTCTTTAGCTTTCCGCCGTGGTGTTAGAACACGCGCTAGATGTCGATTACAAAAGGTAAGCACACCTTGATCGCAAGGCAGTTGATTCCTTTATCTCTTTGGAATTGTGGTCCCGGTGACTTTTCCTCCTGCTCGATGTTGAATCATCGTTCCATCCTCTTACCATGTCATACTGATCCGTCTGCTGTGATACCTGTCTTTTGCCATCCGCTTCTCCCTCCAACGCACCTTCTGATATGATAACCTGTGACTTCCCTCCTCCTCCTCCACCACCACCTTTCGCTCTCTTTTATCTATCACTGGAAATTTTCAATGCCCATGAGACTTCCCTACTCCCTCATTTGCTTCCCGTGTTTGTATGTGCTCGCAACCTCTGTCGCTACTGTTCGCGCCTCTGATGCAATTCTTTGCTAAACTATCGGTTCTATACTAACCTCAGAGCAAGACCATATATACAGGCTTCACTCTCCCATGCAACTCCCTTTTTGACTATATCCACGACAATTTATACCCGCAGACTGCTGCTTATCGTTCCCCCCCCAATCGCTCTCGCCGCCTCCGCATTTGCCATCACCCGCTTCTTGTGTTCAACTGCACAAGACCGGCCGGATGCCATACACGGCGCCACTGAAGACGTCGCCTTCCACAGAACACCTTGAACATTCTGATCCCACCACGCCACCTTCCCCCCGCTCACCCACTGAGGTCGGCTCTGATGCTAGAAGCCCCGGCCTTCCTCAATCGCCTAATTCCTACTCTTACCTACGGCGGCACCGACGGTGTCCGTCCAGTAGCAAGTCATTTGTCTTTCCAGACCCAGATAACTCTTGGAAATCAGCCAATATCAGCGATCCTCATGCGAGTATAAGACAGTCGCCGCCCCCGGTAAGTGAGGGGCCAATTCCCCCTGGAGCCTTGCTCTCCCCACCAGAGTCTGCACAGAATTCCAGCGATGAGGATTCGACACATCAGCCAAGGGAGCAGTTCCAGTTGGAGGAGTTGGAGGCGGCCGTTAGATCAATTGAGCAGAGGCGGATGTCGTCACCAGAAAGACAACCCTCCAACGGTCGACCGTCGTCGAGTGGGGAGTCAATGAATTCCAACCATGGGAGACACCTCCGACCGGCTTTAGTGAAGGATCATCGCAGAATCTCCCACTCTCGATCATTCGTCGCAAGCCAGGTTGGGAGAAAGCATGAGGAGGCTCTGACAAGCTCTCCAGAAGAGAGCGATCGGGATGATGAGCCTAGAGTTAAACACCCGATGGTACGGAAGAAGTCCGGCGAGCTCGTACGGCCAGCTCTGCGTCCACCATCGGCTCGACGGCGCCCATCAAGCATGCCGGGCACCCCGACGTATTCCAAGGCAGTTCATTTCGATGCTCAGCTAGAACACATTCGTCATTTCCTGCAACTAGATAAACCTCAGGCTGTCAGCGCTGGCTCGTCGCCGGTTGAGGACCTGCATGCAGATGGAGAATATCCATTCGCCAATGAGGACCCACATACTCCATCGTACGAATGGGAGCTTCGTCTGTCCAACTTCCCTAGAAACCCCTCCGCCCGAGCGCACCAGCGAGTTCGCCTTGAACGCCTGTCTTTGTCGTCTAATAGAAATACATTGGTGGGTGTTGTCGCTGTTGCTAACTTGGCCTATCACAAACATGTAATTGCGCGATTCACGTTTGATAGCTGGAAGACAACCTCCGAAGTGACTGCTGAATACAACCAAGATGCCCAACCAACACATGCCCATGATGGGTACGATCAGTTCTCGTTCAATATTAGTCTAAACGAGCAGACGAATTTGGAACGAAAGACGATGTACGTCTGCATCCGTTATCTTGTGAATGGTCAGGAGTTCTGGGATAACAACAACACGATGAACTACCAAGTCAATTTCATCAGGGTCCCAAAGGCGAGGTCTAAACCGCAAGGGCCACCTCCTGTGCACCCCGGCGTCAATTTGCCGCGAAGCCGGAGCTTTGCGGGTCGTCCTCACTCAATGCCTTCTTCTCTCAGCGACTTTTCCAGTGTGCACCGGTATATCTCGTTTGGCCCTCCACTAAATGACCGGAATGAGAAGCCCGGAGTTGAGGATGAAGGCCCCCAGGATGTCGAGGCTCCGGTTGTTATGCGCCGCGATAAACAGGGCCACCAAATATTCGGTAACCGCTACGACTTTGAGTCATCTTTGTCTGCGGCGATGCGCACCAAACCCGAACATGACCGCACTACACTTATTGCTCGAGCGAAGTCTGAAACTTTTGTCTCCGGGGCTGGCCCCCGAAATCTGGCTAGAAGTGCCGCTTCGAATTTACGAACAAGCCAGGCAACAAACGACAAGCCCTCTTCGCTTCTGTCGGGCAAACCGAATCGGGAATCTCCGGTGTACAAAGAGCTTGTGGACCGGTACTGCTTCTTCGGCTCTGCGAATTCTTCCCCAAACCTTACCCACCCCTTGAATATCAAGGATTCTCAGGGCTCCACTCCATCTTCTTCTCCTTCACCCTCTTCATCTCCCAACCAACATTCGCCAATAGAAGCTGGTAATGACGCCCACCGGAATATCCCCCGGTCTTCGGCTTCTTTAGGATATAAGTATCTTGAGCCCATGCAAGATAACATATTCAAAGAAGCTCATACCCCAGCCGCTATTCGGGGATAAACCCAAAATTTACCCCGCAAACTCGAAATTTGTCGCCACTTGGTTTTCTAAGCTTTGCATATATGCTCGGGGCTATTTTAACATTCGGCGAGTCTTTTTTTTTAACAACCTAAGCATTTTGAGTCAACGAGTCGACCAAGCTTTGTTAACTCCCCTCAGCTCTGTGTTAGAGCAGGGTGGGCTCTCTTCACCTTAGACGAAGGTAGAAGCCCAGCCTATGGCCGTTATTTCTAAAGTAGGCCGTTGGTTTTTCTTTTATGTTTAATACCTCTTTTTCATTTCCAGTCTTCTGTTTCAATTCGGGTATTGAGCGATGGTCTCTGCGATGTGTAATAAACCGCGAGAGTATTTTCTCTTTACTTCTGTTTTATTTGGTTTTTCTTTTTATCTGATGACGGCTCGCAACCAATGGACATCTTTCGTGTCCGGTTGCTGCCAATGAACCTGCCAGGCAGAATAGCCTCTGCTATGGTTACGATTTTACGAGGCGCCTGTTCCCTCCTCCTTTCAGTGCCCCCCTTTTTTTCGCAGTGTCCTTTACCTGGGGCATTGCTTGCTTTTAATGCTCGGCGGCATTTGTCGAGCTTTGTATCAGACCCATTTCAATTCGCAAAAAGTCGAAGTTAGTATTATCATTTACTCAGCTGATGTTGGGTTCCGTGCATGGTGTTGGGGCTTGGTTTCTGTTTCTTCTGTTTATTAATGGCAAGCCATGGTTGTGGTTTTCTGTATCTGTTTCTTTTATTTCATGGGAGTTTTGGGATGCTATGCAAGACTGTGGTGATCATGCAAAAATACATGACTGCAGAATCATATCAGGATCAGAACAGGACTGAAATCAAGTATCCTACTCCATATTTTTCTCCGTAGAATATTTCTCAAGTAAAAAAGATCACGATCAAGTGATGTCGGTCTTCTCGGGGTGGCTTTCTCGGAGAAGGTGCGCCATAGATCGGCCGATGAACCCTCACAATAGAAATATGGTACATTGGAATAACAATTCAATTGATATAGTGTAGGTGATAATAAGGGGCTTTTTTCAAATCAAATAATTAATGTCATTCACTCCATTCTTCTTGTTTGAAGTTCAGTGAATACCTATCGGTGGGGGGTGCTCACGTGACTGATACCCGCAGCGACCAGAAATGCGACCAGCGGCCACTCCCACCTCCCGCAACCCGCCCGAAACATGACCTGGAAACCGATCGTTCATAACGCCCTTTTTGCCTACCCGCACTCGCCAATCAGCACCTGCCATTACTTTTGACTCCTTTCCAGCACAACCTGCGCTTAGTCATTCTAGCAAAAGGGCAAAGGGACCCAAAAATCACGCTGCCGCGTTCCGCCCACCTATTTAAACCATTAGGTCGTCTTCTTTTTGCTGACGCTTTTACGATTCCTTTTTTCTCTCCTTTCCTCTTTTCTCGCCAAACCCTCCCATAATTTCCATCGGCCGCCTCTGACGCCATCCAATTACCCCCAATTTCCATCAAATTTCTATCCATTTCTGGACGGTTTAATCCTCTAAACACATATACAATATGTCCGGACGTAAGTATTATCATCATATATACTGTTTTAGTTCTCGTCGACACATCATTGTTGTCCTATCCTGATAGATCTGTGATGGTGGATTGTGGTGACGCGCCTCCAGCAACACGTGACTTCCATGTACAGCCTCAGGCATCAACCCACCACCCACTCCACTCCATCCTATCAATAACATACCTCACCCCCATTCTAGACGACACCTCCCCAACCCTCTCAAAACTCTCCCAAACAAAACTAACATCCATGCTCCCACACAGGTGGAAAAGGTGGCAAAGGCCTCGGCAAAGGCGGCGCCAAGCGCCACCGTAAGATCCTCCGCGACAACATCCAGGGTATCACCAAGCCCGCCATCCGTCGTCTCGCCCGTCGTGGCGGTGTCAAGCGTATCTCTGCCATGATCTACGAGGAAACCCGCGGTGTCTTAAAGACCTTCCTGGAATCCGTCATTCGTGATGCCGTCACCTACACCGAGCACGCCAAGCGTAAGACTGTTACCTCGCTTGATGTCGTGTATGCTCTGAAGCGCCAGGGCCGTACCCTGTACGGTTTCGGTGGTTAAGCGTAACCCTGTGGTGGTTGCTGGCGACTATTGGGTGGGGCCCGTTGGGTTCCTGTTGCGGCTAGCTCTGCCTATTCTTTTTTTTTTTATTTAAACGATAACTATTACATCGACGGCTACGTCTAAGTCTACGTTTCTTCTTATTTTCGCTCTTCGGTCTCGGTCTTGCCTATGGGTATTGGGGTTTGGAGGGGTAGGGATTTGTTACTTTTCTTTTCCTTTTTTTTCTTTTTTCTCTGTTGGGTGGGATGGTATATGGAAATGATTTTTTTCTATTTACTGAGAGAAAGACTTTCCGGTTCTAGGTCTAGGTTAGACTGGTGAATAGCAATCAATTCTCTGTGGTTTTTAGGTAGTCCCGTACAGCTCAATCATCCGTCGGTGCTCCTAGTATGTACGCTTGAAGCGCCATTCCAACATCAATTCGTGCTACCGATGCTATCTGTCAACCTGAGAATAAGCATATATTGCGTATTAAGTACTCTACACTAAGAGTCCATGGCATCTTATTCTCGTCTAGAGGTGTTTTCGTGTTCCATTGGGTTCCTAGATTGGTATCTACGAGTATTACTACCACTATGTACCTCTATACTCAAGTGCCAGTGTTAAGTAGTTATATCAAACCGTTTGCAAATAATAATGCCGGTCTATTCAAGCTCTTATTCTTGATGATGGGTGGTACACACTCCTGACCGAACATAAATAGATGTATACATGTACCTCTATCTAAAATATCAGCCAATACTTCGTGAACCATATAATCAACAGATAGCACTGCAGACTATAATTAATCAATTCGAGTCGTTGAACCCCGCGCTGAAAGCCTGGCCCGCTAATATTGACCAAAGCGGTTCGCAACCCACACTTTGGTCGAATACGACATTATCTTCAAGAGCAACTTGTCTTGTCTTCCCAAGAAAATCAAAAAAAAAAAATTGATACGTACATTCGATCGCCACATCTTAAATGATTTACCTACATTGCCCGTCCTCGTCCTCCATCGCCGCCTGTTGTTGTGCTTGCCTTGCATAGTACACTGCCATTCCTGCACGATGAATAGCATCCGTGCTGACGAGACCAACCGGCTTCGAATGTTTGCCAATGATCAGGGGGGTTATATCCCACAGATATATGACGACATTGCTAAGTGACTGAGCAACAACAGGAAACTAGACTGTATATAATAAGACTGGAAGAGTTGGGGGAGGAGGGCAAGGGTCTGAAAGAGAAAGTGGACGGGGCGCAAGAGGCTCTTCAGGCCTAGGATGAAGAGACAAGGAAGCTTCTCCTGGATAAGGAGAAAGCGAGAGGGATGGTTGAGCGAGATTTCATTCTCACAATCGAGGAGCTAGACAAAGCAACACGACGTGAAGAAATCTTGACTCGCAGGGTCAATGAACTTCAAACGGACCTCCACGAGAGCAAAAAGGTTGATGAGGGTTCACATCATGCCAATAACCTGGACATCCTTCTCACGCAGAGGCATAGTGACATTGAAGAACTGGGAAATGAGAAACAGGAGAAGGATCGCCGGATCCGGGTGCTAGCCGGCCGACCAGTTAAAGACCCTCGAAGCTGGTGTCGGGGAAAGGGAGAACCTATTTCAGGCTAAGGTAATGGAGCTTAGCGCGAAGGAACATGAGATCAACCAAAGATCCATCAATCTATCTATCGCAATCAAAAGAAATGCTGTGCTTCAGAGAAAACTCGATGAGGCAGAAGAAAAGGCTAGAGAAGCCGCAGAACGTGCGAAGAAGGAAAAGTCTCGAAGACGAGAAGCCGAAAGGGAAGGGCGCTTGCGAACGAGAAACATGCCCACCAAGACAGGGGAAAGGTAGGACGGAGTCTTACGGCTGGCATCTCTTTTCCCATGTCCTATTTTCAATCTCAATTCGGATCCTTTGGGCCTTCTTTCTCCTTTTTCCTTTCCTTTGCCAACCATGGTGCAATTTCATTGCCGTAGATGTAATGACCCATCTGTGAGATTCCTGATTGAGTGGTTGAGCTGGTTGGTGATCTAACTGTAGCGAGGTAGCATGTTCATCCTCTTCAAGTTACAAATCGTCCATGAATTATTCTTCAAGGGGAAAAGTCTCCATTTATACGAAAATGAAGGAAAGGTGCGGACGAAACTCTTGCAATTAATTCAATGGTGCCTATCCAGATACTCAGCCACTGCCGAGCACTTCTCCAACGTAAACTCAAACCCGTCTATCGAATCGAGTCCTTCTCTCTGTACGTGAATTCCAGAGTGCTTAACTGAAGATATCTCATCGAGCATGATATCCACCTAGCCAATAAATTTTCCAGATTCAAATTGCACTGGTATAGTATATTGAAATCGAGGATTGACTGCTATACAAATTTTAGGTGGGTGGGTCTAATGCACGGATTCAGTGCGTGCTAGACTGCTAGTATATGCAGGTTCTCAATGACGCAATTAGTGCGCCCCACACATGTACATGGGGACTAAAAACTGAATTTCTGTTTCCATGTGTAAAACCAAAGATTTCCAAGAAATTAAAAAATCGATTATTATGTGTCCTTTCAGGTGCAAATTGCCAAGTCAAGCCCCGCGTCACGGACTTGGAGTTCCGAAATAAGTAGCCCCACCCTATTTCGTGCCTGGTTGCAATCGCAAGACATCATTTTTCGTCCAGGCGAACCGCCACCTTAATCTTGTAATAAATCATTATGGTCAAAAAATTGGCCACTGACATGTTGCTAAATTCACTAAGTAATAAGATTCGAGAAGCGCTCTAGAATGGCTGAGAATCCTTGCGAACTGAGGGGACGGTGGAGATTATTGCATGCTGAGCCACACCGGGTCAGCCTTACCGCTGCGCCACTTGCATGTTCATTGGTGGGGCGGAGGGCATTGTTACCTCCGCCGCATGGTGTACAATTTGCGTAACGGTTCATAGCAGTTTATGCCTATTAATAACTTGGCTGGTATTTCGCGGTATCATCATCGGTATAAGAGCCTTTTCCCCTCCTCGTTTCTCAGCCTCGCTTTTACTCCTCCCCTCTTTCCTATCACCGCACACGCTCTTTCATCCACGAGCCATGTCTTATCAGTATCCAAACCGTATGCTCCTCTTCTTAGTACCTCCACAAACTCTTACTAATAACCTCTGTAGAACAGCAGTACCCCCCTCCCCAGGGATACTACCAAGGCCCCCCTCCACAAGACCAATATAACTACAACAGACCCCCTCCGCCTCCTCCTGGCCAGGCCCCCTACGGACAGCCGGGCCCATACCAATCTCCTCATCCCGGACCCCCTGGACCTCCCAGTCACTACGGTGCCCCGCCTCCCCCTCACTCTCCCTATCCACCAGCAGGTCAGGGATACGGTCCTCCTTCTGGGCCCCCTCCTCCTCAACATGGCGGCCAGTATGGAGGATACGCACCACCATCAGGACTGCCCCCTCCAGGGCCCTACGGAAATAACTACCCCCCTCAATCTCACTCCCCTCAACCTCCTTTCCCACCCCAGCAAGCCCCAGGGGGTATCCACTCGCAACCTTCCCTAGGCTACAACCCCAGCCAAACCGCCCCTGGCGATTTCCGTCGTGAGGCCGACCTCCTTCGCAAAGCGATGAAGGGGTTTGGAACAGACGAGAAGGGCCTAGTTTCAGTCCTCAGCAACCTCGACCCACTCCAGATGGCCGCTGTCCGCGCAACCTACACCAACCACATCCGCCGTGATTTATACGCCGACGTCAAATCCGAAACAAGTGGGTACTTCCGCCAAGGTCTCCTTGCCGTCATCGACGGGCCTTTACTCCACGACGCCACCGGCGCTCGGGAAGCCGTCGAAGGCATCGGCACAAAGGAATGGCTCCTCGACGACGTCCTGCTGGGCCGATCCAACGCGGACCTCGCAGCGATCAAAACCGCCTACGAACGCAAGTACCGTCGCTCTCTCGCGCGTGACGTTGAAGGCGATCTCTCCTTCAAGACTAAGAACCTCTTCACCCTCGTCCTCCGCACCTCCCGCCACGAAGAATCCGCCCCGATCAACTACCAGGCCATCCAGGCAGAGGCACATACCATTCACAATGCTACGGCTGCTCGCGTCGTCAACAACGCAGACGAAGTCTGCAGTCTCTTTTCCCGCTCCTCGGATAATGAACTGCGCGCCCTCAACCAGGCCTTCAATGAGCGATACCACACTTCCCTGGAAAGCCACATCGAGAAGGAGTTTTCAGGTCATATGAAGGATGCTCTACTGTATATGCTCCGCACAGCTATTGACCCGGCGATACGCGACGCTGTACTGCTAGAAGAGTGTATGAAGGGCATGGGAACAAAGGACGAGAGACTGGTCGTGCGCGTCGTCCGCGTACACTGGAACAGACAACACCTGGAACGCGTGAAGCAGGCTTATCGATACAAGTATAAGCAGGACCTTATCCAGAGGGTACGGGGCGAGACCAGTGGGGATTACCAGAGGTTGATGGTTGCTCTATTAGAGTAAATCTCACCCCATTGCCTTTCAATGTTTTAAGTATCGTGTTTCTGCCTTTCTTATGTGTCTTACCACTTACAATACGGCCTTTGGTGTGTTTCTGTTTTCTCTTATTCTTCTTCTTTTTATTATTATTATACATGATGGTGGTATTTTCTGCTTGCGTTCGTACTTGTGATACCAGCTGTATGAAAAATACTCTAATGGAGTTCTCTTTTATACGTGGTCAAGGTCATGATGATGATTACAGTTCAATATTGTAACAGCTTTTATTTTATTTTATTCTCTTAATGTGAAACGAAATAGACACCACTATTATTTGCCAAATACCCTTTCTTTCTTTCTTTCGATCTCGCCTTCTAGCCTATCGACTCAAGATAATATAAACCGCCCAGATGCATCGTCATCAATCATAACTAAATCGTAAAATACTCATCCTCATCCTCGTCGGTAGTCGTAGGCGTAATTATAGTCGTAATCATAGTCATAACAGAAGAAAAGGGAAATATTCGACAGGAAAAGAACAGCGAACGATAAAACAAAATGCAAGAGGGGAGAAAATAACAGAGAGTTTTGGGGGAGAAGAAGGGGGAAGGAAGTATGAGGAAAACAAGATATGCCAGTACGGAGTGCTAAGCAATCTCCCCAACAACTTCAACATGAGATCCAGGAAACAATCCCGTCATCCCCGCATAACACCCCCAGTACCAATCGTCGTTGATATTCTCCGCTTCCATGATCTCAGCCCCCCTGGGGAACATCAGTTCATCCTGGACGCCATCCTCCGGGTACCAGGACCAGATGGCATGGACGATGAGGCCGATGCCGCCGTCGGGCGGGAATCGGCGGGTGGAAGATGGAGTCGATGAGGAGGAAGGTGGAGGGGCGTTGCTGGGTTCCGTGGGGGGGTTACGTTCCCGATCACGATCACGGTTTCGATCGTGTTCGCGTTCGCGTTCCCGTTCCCGTTCCCGTTCGCGCTCCCGTTCAGCGTTCCAGAATGCTCGGATGCGGGCTGCCTTCTTTCTGCGCTCTGCGCCTTCCCTCCAGCTCCAGTCACCGGTTCCTTTTTCGGGGGAGGACAGGCTAGGGGTTGGGGAGGCGGTTGAGGAGGCGGATGTAGGGGAGCGGGGAAGGTGGTCGTCTTTGAGGGCGCGGCCGCCGACAAGGTTGCGGACGATGACTCTGCGTTGGCCATCCTCGTGGTCTTCGAAGCCGATTAAAACCATGCGGTGACCCCTAGGGCAGCGACGCCAGCCATTGTGGCCGTCTTCTTTACGGATTTTGGCCGTTGCACAGAGTTTGAGGTAGCAGTTGGAGCAGATGTCGTAGTCGCCGTCGTTGCATTGGAGGCAGTGAAATCGAAGCGAGGAGGCGGGGATTGGCGAAGTGCAGACGTCGCATTTGGTGGAGAAGGAGAGGATCTTGAAGGCTTCTTCTCTTTGCTCTTCAGCTGGGGTTCCATCGGGAGAGTCGGTGGCTAGAGGACTACCAGGTTCGATGCGGCAGATCGGGAGGAGTGCGTGGGTGCAGCATTTCCCCTGGTTGACGCATCGGTTGCAAAAGCCCCAGTCTCCTTCATTGCATTGGTTGCATTTCCAGAAGCAATCGTTTGCGGGTGATTGGCAGTGGTCACAAAAGAGCCCTCGTTGAAGTCGGCGCGTTGGATTATCGCTCGTCATTTCCTTTCCGTCACTTATAAAACGTGGGGCGGTTACCGGTGGTCGAGAGTATTTGAAAGATTGTAAAACATGCTGGGATTCCTGCGGTGCCCTGGGTTGGCCATGAGCGGATGCGCGCATCCTTTCAAAATCTGCTTCGGCGGACGGTCCGAACCCCTTCCACTCTAGACAGCCACGGCCCATGCGATAACATCTTAGGCATAGGTGATAGTTGCCATCTTTACATTGCGGACAGGTCTTGTGCAGATCGTATTGAATATTGGGTTTTCCGCATCGGTCGCATGATATCGATGGCTCGGGATATGTTGGCATGGACTGTGTCAACGCGTTGGATCGAGATGATGAAGGTCGCTGGCTTCCTTCTTGTCTTGTCTGGCCACCCAGTTCAACTATGAGAGATCCCGTTACAGATGGTTCCAATACGCCATTTCGCGAATGCGGTGACGTAGAACTCTCCTGGGTGCTTCTTGTCGATGACGGGACCACCCTTGGTGAGTCAACAGAGGATCTAGTACGGGTATGGCGTGATGTTCGATCTCTAGCGCCTTGGACTAGTATGTCTGGGACAGCGTGATCCGACGTTGCACGTCGTGATCGTGGCGTAGTAGAGTCTATCGTCTGGGATCGTGCATGGGAATTTCGAGGACGATCTGCCATCATATCACTTGATGACCGTCCTGTGGTTCGCAAAGTGGCGTCTGATGATGATGCTGGGTTGACAGTTATTGGCGACGTTTGTCTCCTCCGATTGCTTCCCTGCTCTGACAACCGTCTCTGATGATAAGGGGGTCCTGCGCGTGATCCGGGAGGCTCTAGCAAAGATGGCCGCTCGGTGCGATTTCGTTCAGTCCCTTGTTGAGCAGAAGACGTCTGTGGTCTTTGTAAGGATTGCGACCGTATATGCGGACGGGTACGTGGTGGCGGCGTCTGTTGCGGATCCTGGTGCTGTTGAGAGCGCGAGCGAAGCCTATGTCGTCGACGATACGCATCTGCAATGCGTTCACTGAGCTCCTCTTCCTGCCCAGGACCGAGGTTATCCAAATCGATATCATCCAGTAACCCCTCCTCAAATATCTGACGTAGAATTTCCTCTTCCATGGTCTCCGTATCCGATAAGCTCAGCAAGGACCGCAAGCTGGACTGGTGTTCGACCCTTCTGGTGCGCTCTGAAACATCCTCAGCTCGCACGGTCGGCGTCGGTCGAGTTGGGCGTTGTCGTCGTGCTGCACGTTCCTCCTCTCGCCGTCGTCGGGAGCGACCATCCTCCCTCTGTCCATCAGAATCGGTGTTATCCGCCCTACGACTTCGCGATGATTGTTCTGACCGATGGGCCGTTGTTCTTATTCGACCCTGGCTTTCTTGGAGGCTGAGCTCACGAACCTCGTCGATTAACCTCCGATCATCTTCATCTGAGTCCGCAGAACTGCCCTGAGGAGAGTCCGGCGAAGGGAGGACAGGATCTCCCGGCTTATACCTCCGCTCAATCTCAGCTTTTTCATCATCGGGTTTCGCGCGGTCGGGGTTGGCTGCTAGCACCATATCCAGAAGGGTTGTGACGGTGGCATTGGGACGAGTCTCACGGACGGTTGCGCGACATGACGGGCAAGTACATCGAACGGGGGCAGATCTGCGAGAGGCTTGGGTGAAGAACCATTCCTTCAAACAGGAACCGCAGAAGGTATGTAGACAGTCGAGGAGGGTGAGAGGTTGGTAGAGCAATTCTGTGCAAATCTGGGCCAATCAACCAGTCAGCAAAACCATTCCTGCAATCTTTCATCGTCATTGTAAATATCTAGTCCCATTCAAGATAGCCTTTTGAACGTAGCAGATGCAAGGGGCGACAATTACAGCGACATCGTGAAAATCTAAAATATTCCCCGCGTTCCGGCTCGTCATGTCGTCCAGTGCGTGCCATGAAGAAAGATAAAACTTACGGAGCAGGTCAGTTCTTTCTCGAGGTCCCCCAGTCCAGGACCGGCTCGTGGCTCCGTCGACATGAGAGAGGCTGCACTGCGGAGAGTGACAGAGAGGAGGAGAGGAGATGGAGAAAAGAGGATGAAGAAGTCAACCGTGGTTGGTAGTCGGGGTGAGGATAGAGGGTCCACGGATCGATTCCTCTCGATCGGGTCCACTTGAGTTGAGCGAGGCGACACAGAACGAGCTGAGGGCGTACGATGACAGCTGAAAGTCGTGGACACCACTCCCACCATCGACAACTTTGACTTTAAATTTAAATTTAGTTTTAAAATAACTGGTGAAAAAAAAAAAAAAAAAAAACGCTGAATCGGCGGCCAAATTCTTCACAACTCGGCAATACCAAACTGCACTAATAAATGTGCAGAGAAAGACTGAGACATCAGGCAGCCAATGTCCCAATCAGTTTTTCCCATAATTCTCTTTCTCCCAAAACCAGTGATACAAACTCCTCCATTCCCTAGCCTCATCCTCCACATAATCCCCGACCAACTCTGCAGTCTCGTTGGAGTCTAAGGCATCTACATCAACGGGGCTCGTATTGGAGGTCATGTCAACCGCAACCTTGCCGGTATGACTATCCAAAATCTCTCCGGCGGTACTCTTGGCCTTTTCAAGCAAGTCCTTGGCCCCTTCTCGGGCAGCCTCGGTATATTCTTCCGCTTGTTCTCGGGCTCGTTCGAGCAGCTCCTCCGGAGTGGGGTATCGTCTAGAAACGATCAGAAGTAGATAATAGCTCTTCACAATCAGAGAATAGACCACATCCTTCACCAGCATTGTGAATCCATGTGAGAAGAACCCCCTCATCATCTCACCCGATAGGCCAGCATACAATGCAGGCACACCTTCTGCTCGAGCGATCTTTAGGACATTGGAAACGATCGAGGGCATCAATATGAATTTGTCGGAGTCATCACTTTCATCAGTGCTCGACTCTTGTTCATTACGAGTTGAGCTAGCACCGTAGACTTGTGAACGAGTTTTGGCCATTGAGAAAGGATAAGTTATTGTCGATGCCGCAGATTTGCTTAGGGCAGCTAGCAAGAATATAGCAGCTGCGGGTGGCTTTTGGCGCTTCTCGCGGCTAAGGAAGGCATATTTAAGCACCTCATTGAGGAATAATGTAATAGAAGGGTTTAGAGTCAGGATGAGCGAAGCAGAATATCCAGACCAGAACCCTTGAATACCCTTCTCGGAACGGATTTGATCCGCAATATCTTTCGTGGTTGCCGTGGGTTTTGATGTTTGTTTTCGAGCCACGATATTAGCCAACGGGGTGGTGATGAGCTTCGCAAAGGCTCCCGCCAGAACTCCGATCGCCAGCTCATCCAAGATGGGGAGAACAACATGTTTCGATTTCCGTTTCGATCCGTACCGAGCTAAGATTCTTCGCTGTCTGAAAAACTCGTATGCTAGGAAGAAAAGGAACGAGTCCAGGGCCGTCTTGGCTGTGTCCTGCGCCAGACCGACGTATAGACTTCCAAGTCCTCCCTGTCTATAAATTTTGTGGGCTGCATCTAGGACACTTGTGTACGCCTCCTCTGGGCCATTATTACCCTCTTTCGAACCTTGGACCTTGCCAGTTCTCTGTTTTTGTGTCTGTAATCTTGCGATAATGAGACTTAGAGGGTATGTAGCCAAATTGGAGATTGCAGCTCCAACGGCACCAGCCATGGCATTACCTAGGGTAGGCAACGCGGGCCCCTGCAAGGCGGTCTTTTTCCAATCCTCTTTAGGGGGCTCCTCTACATAGCGATTGTACAGTTGGTAAAAATCCTGTAGGGTGCAGTTGAGATTAGACGATGGCCCAAGACTTAGGTTTTCTTTTCCCAAATAGGTTCGCAAAGTTGTGACGTACTAGTTCAGAGTCATGTTCACCTGGGTAATCAGGCATCTTGCCCAGTTATCCCACAAATTAAAATAGGTGTTTCGGTCTTCCGCGAAGTCCTTCGGGTTGTTTGGTTTGCACCGTAGTAAGGGATAAAAGACGTCAGTGCTCTGGTGATATGGGAACCACCACGTATGGCTGACAATGGGTTTTTGATTTAATAATTGCGGCAATCAAATAATTGCATGATTTGCCCTCCAGAGAGTCCGAAGATTTCTCGAAACTTGATGGCAGTGGTCGAGGGGCAAGCTAAGGCATAACGTCATGCAGGCCTGGTCCGTGCACTCGGTGATCCCAAAAAGCATGTGATGTCGCCCGGGAATACTTCTTGGGTTCCTCAGTTCTTCGTGGGATTTCCTACTTTATTTGCCCCTTTTTTTAGAAAAAAAAAATCCAAAAAAGTGAATCTCATCCTTCAAAATATGAGTCTAATTTAGCCTGGGGACTTCAGAAAAAACAATGCCGGATGGTGACGGGGACGCCGGTAGTATCGAACATCCTCAACGGGCAACATCACGAGACTCCGAGGTCCTGTGACCAGGCTACCTAGGTACAGATCCTGCAGCACTTCATTGGCCCCGGAATATCGCAATTTGCCGAATCTCTATCGACTCCTTTGACAACTTGACCGATAGTCTCCTCATCCACGATCATGCGCGGATTCTCCCGCCTCCTAGATTCTCGTTAGTTCGCAGCTCGTGCGTCATCTCAAACAGAAATGTAAAAGTACGGAATGAGCCTAATAGTACTTTGCAGGCCGTACTTTTAGATTGATCAAATGTGATAACGTGCCCCTTTTGTCTCACCGATGTTGCGTAAAGTATGAGTTCCTATGGTTGATGCACGAGGTACCGCAAGTACCCCTTTTCTCGTTTCTGAGCAGTCAGAACCCGGAGTGCCCGGAAAATCTATCCAGTTGATTGACAATGTGTGAGCGAGGAAGACGGTGCATGCATATCCACTGACGCCTGCAGTCGATCCGGAGATTTGCTTCAATTAGACGTTTTCGCAATACGTATTAAAGACAGTATCCAAGTAATAAAAGAAAAAGCAAGAGCGCTCACGAGTGATGAGACAATATGGTCAACGAGGTGAGCACTTCGTATCATGACATACTAGTGATCTACACACTAAATTCGGGCCGGCACTCCCGTAGATTTAGTACGTTCGTCCAATCTTGGTCAACGGTCAAGTTTGATGATGGGACCCAACCCATTACTCTCCATTAAAATCGGTACCTCCTTATCAGTCACGGTTACAGAGTTACAGGCTACTCCACTATGACCCGACCAGCCCCGAGACCACACTCTTAAGTCACCTAGTATTTTGACCATTTACCCCATATTATCGGCCAAACCTCTGCTTCAAAGCTTCAGTCTGCATGCCAGAATAAGACCTGAAAACTGAAAATGCAGTGAAACGAGAAACGTAATGTTGCTGTCGGCTCCAATATATGTATCATTAACGACATAGATATCTATGGACTGCAGCGCCAGTCTATCCATCTAAACTTGGATGGGTAAACTTTAGTATACCGCCAGTCAACACTAGATTGGACCCCCTCCCTCTGAAAATAAATTTTGTAACCGAAGCAAGAGGTTGCGTCATTTCAATGATTATCAGTCGGAAGGCAACTTCTCCGTGTCAGTGGAGCGGACGAGGGGGCGAAATCGCTATTGCTAAAAGTACCTGTACGTGGACAAAAAAACCAATGGTTCAGTACTTTGGGCAGAGAACACAAAATTCTGGAGTACATTAGGCTCTAATTACCCAGTTTCAGGACTTGGGGCAGTGTCACTCTAAGGACCCTGAATGAGTTGGCTTTTAGACCTCGGAGGAGCCCTACTATTCCGTAAAACGCACACCGTAGATATCTTTGCGCTAGCCAGTCCCTAATCAAAAAAAAAATTCCTCTGGATGCCATTAGGTTATAGCTATAACGCACACAGGTCTTACCAGGACCAGATTGCAAACAAAGCCAGCCTTTGGCGCCCATTTGAAGTGAAAATGAACAGGTCCTGAACCCACTACTCGCAGTCGACATGGATGAGAGTTTCTCAAGAGCTAAATCTGTTAGGTGCCTGCATCTAGTCAGAACCAACAAGTAACAAACCCAAATCGGGTTCGTGGAACTTTTCTTCTCTCACCGTATAGTAGGGCAAAGGGCCTTCATGATGGAGAATTGATCCAATGAAGGAGTATAGACATCACGCTAGTAGAGGACCGGGGAAATGGGTGGATTTCTTTCCCAACCATACTACCTTTATTAGTCGTCAGGCTGAACAACGGCAAATATGATTGATGATGATGTGCATGATAACAAGGCCAAACTTCGCTTTAACTTCTATTATCATGGTTCTTTATACTCTATACGTCAGAAAAAAATAGTACCAGGCAAAGATGCAGAGCGCAAGTCTCATCCGTGGCGTGCTTCGATCGACTCTTCCTTCTTTCTTCCAGTTTCCTGCACGGGATCATCCGGCCAAATGACCACAGCTGCCACGTCCTTCCACTCGATGAAAGCCTCTCCTCGTTGGACAGACTCTGATTCCATCATTGGCCTGTTCACTTTGATAGTGCCGGAAAGCGAATTAAGTTTCCTGGGGCCATGCTTCACCCTTCTCATGGTTGGGATTTCAAAAGTCGGTGACAAAGTAGTCATTGGACCCAAACCGAATCTCTCAGAGAATTTCAGGAGCCTTTGATAATAATTATGGCAGTAAGTATTGTCAGGCCCCTGCTACTGCTCTTTCATCTATAAAGCCATAGTCTCTTCCTTCGAGCTGATGAGAAGATTTGGCTTTTGGTATCCTTCCCAGTTCCGTTCTCGGCGTCTCTTTCTTCTCCATCTAGGGATCAGTACTATATCTTTCCAGCATTAGTCTGCTGTTGGTCTTCCTCATGTCGTCAATGCAAGGGCCCGCAGGAAAATTCTGGGTCAAGGAGAATAGCAACCCTGCATACTCTCCTTATTCTCCCCAAGATAACTCCGGGTTTCCTCATTCACATGCTATTCCAGATCAAGATTCTCTATCTGAGTACTCTATCCCATCCAATCAATACCACCGATCTCCAGCCACCTCATTCGTCGCAGTCCCTGAGCAAGCATCCATGCCAAACCAGTCTTGCCCCGCCTTCTTTCCTCCCACAAACTTCCGGGCCGCGTCGCATGGCGTACCAAACAGCCATAACTATGACATATACTCTAACACCGCAAACGGTCGGCAGATGAGAGTTCACAGCAACTTTAACCCTACCACTTTTGACTACGACGAGTCCTTGCATATATCACAGGCATCGGTGAGTTATACTTGGAATGATCAAGGAGAAGAGCCAAATCCACATTGTCGAGGCGACTTGAAAGAGTGAGTGAAGAATTCGATCTTTGCTTTGTATACCGACAACATCTAACTTGCAGATGCGAAACTAGAGCTCAAAACAACAGTCCCAGCTGGGCATGCGGCTGGGTAGACTGCCGCTATTCAGGTAGATTTACCCGCAAAGCGGAGCTCTGGCGACATATTCAGGGAACACACCTATCCCCGCGTAGCCATCAGTGCTATGCATGCGGAAAGGGGTTTAATAGGAAGGATAATCTACAGGAGCATTTGCGGCGCTCCCATTAGAGTGCTGGGGAAGAGGGAGTTATACTATTCACATCTTTTCATCATCATAGTTCCGTCATCAATAATACATTAAAATGTTCAGGGTCCTACTGTAGTGTATGATCATTTAATTCAAGAAATCTCACCATGACCATGCTTTACATATCAATTTCTGTACGAACATGCAACTTGCGACCGTCATCTCACGAGTACTCTGAGATTTTAGGTACAGGTCACCGCTGCAAAGTCTAAAATTCAAAACTACCTATAATTTAACAGAGAACACTTGCTGTGCTAACATATCCCAATGTCGAAATTAGAGGGGAAACATTAAATATACAATCCACAACCTTCTATCCCGTAAGGAAAAAGACAGAGAGATTAAACGAGCTTCACAAGCATCAGGTCATAAAACTATTTATATCCCATCCCGCACATTCCGCATTCCTATCCCCGGGATAATTCTCCAAATCCACCAGAAAACTCATCCTTACCTCCCCTTCCGCCGAGCATCACCCGCCTCAGCCTTAACAAAAACAGCCCTCAGCTCCTTCGCGGCCTGCCAGAGAACCCAAATCGGCAAAAACACCCACAACGTATTGAAAAACACCAGATAGAACCACAGATACACTGGATTTCCCGTATCCAGCTGCGTGCTACCCGTGAGCCATTCCGGCGCAAATGTCATCCACCCACCGTATAGTTCCGCTGTAGCCAGCGCGGTCGCCGCCAGCCAGAGTTTCGCCTTCGCATTGCCCCTCGCCGCCGCTGCTGTTCGGCGATGCGAGGACACCCACAGGAGATAGCAGATGTAGACTGCCGCCGGGCCCCCAAGGAAAACGGTCAACAGTTCGAGCGAGATCACGGTAGCATCGGCGCTGGCCCAGCGGTGGTCTGCCTTGGCGTATTCTTGCCAGAGGCGAGCGCTTGGCCCCGTTCCGTAGGCGGCGCCGTAGACGCGATCTTTGCTGTTGAGGAAGTAGGGTGGGTTGGTGATGCCGGGCGGGAATTTCCAGGAGCTGAAAAAACACTCGTAGAGGTATGACCCTTCGATGAAGAGGTGGGTGAGGGCATCGTAGGCGTGCCACATAAACAGGACCCGTTCGCGGAAGTTCTTGGCGGGTATCAGGTATCTACCCAGAAAGAATGCGATGGGCATGAAGGAAAGCGCGAAGGCAATGCACAGGCATGTTGCCGTGTCGAGCGTGAAGGGGGCAGTGGACATCGCGACCGAGCTGCCGATTCAGCGTTGTGTTGTGTGGGGTTTGTGCAATCGCAGTATATGATAGTGAATTTAAAATAGCTTGAGTCTGCTATGCATTGGATAGCGTGGAAAATAAATCAGTTCTTGTAATAATTTCTGGAGCACGTCTTCTTTATATGCTGCTTTGTATTTTCCCCTGACAAAAAGCGCGATGGGGTCGTCTGCATTTTATTTCCGCACTGGTGGCCTGAGGCAGCGAGTCATGGATAAGGATAAGGGTGGGTTAAGAACGACTAACTTCCTCCATCTTTCCATTTCTTTGTTCTTTCAAGTCAACTTGAAACCCATGGCGATTCGGCAAAAAAAAGAAAACAGCAAAGAAATCAGGTGTCTATTTTCCTTTCATTTAGGTACCCAGGCCTCCTCATTTCTTTCAGCTGCTCTTCTTTCGGTGACATACATCTCCACCAGATAATAATGGTGAATCCAAGTGGCTCGCGCTGTCCTGCTCGAGGATCCTCCACTGAGGAGTTAGCGCATCAGGTCCACTTCTTGTCCATTTCTTTTAGCATGCGAATAAGAGAAGAACTAAAACCACTTTAATAAAGCAATCCAAATCTAGCTTTCAGAGCATTCAGACTTGAAAAGAGCACATTCATACGCGTTCTGCTTGGAAGATACGGGTGTTGACTGTCTTCAAGGTCAGCGAGTGTGTCAGTCTGCATCGCCCATCAGGATCAAGACCTGTGAGGAAACACTCGTTATTAATGTTATTCGTATCTGGGCGCCTCATTCAGTCGGAACCAGTGATGGAGACCAACGGAGATGAGCCACAAGCAATACGGGGAGGCTCTGTCTGTTCCTTGGATTGTGATTTGCCCTCTTTGAACCCCGGGGTGATAGCCTGGCCAATGTGGATGCCTCTCTCGGGGGACGATAATTTCCTTGCTGCCGCACCTCGAATGAGGTGTTGCCGGCTGTCTAACCAGGGTTCCCCTCCCAATGCTCCCGACACCTTCAGATTCGTTTTTGGCGCTGAAGCCTTGCGCCTCAAGTGAGTACCTGTACCTCTTCAAAGAGGTCTGTTTGTTGGGGATTTTGCTTTTTTTTAGCTAATTTTTCCGGATAGTTAACTCAGGGGTTTTGTCCCGGTTCTTCTTTTGCCATTCTTATTCCTTTTTACTTTCCGCCCATCTCGGACATCAAAGCACGATACTCGTCTTCCTTGTCTGTCTTTACCCTCTCAGTAACGTGCGGCCAATGCCTCTTTTCTATATCCAAGGAAAATAATTCTCCCCTTTGTCCCTACGGTGCTTCTTGGTTCTTTTTGGGTGATGATGAATATTGTGAAGGATCCTTTGTACACTCGGTCGCTCCAATGCTGAATTGCCTATGACTTGCCTCACAGTTTTACTAGGTCGATTGCTTTGGCAGACAAAGAACTTCGCAACATGGCTTCTACCTTCGAAATGGCGGATATCCTGACCCTTACTCTGACCAAGATGGCCTGGGACTTGTATCACAGCTGCAACCTCGTTTGTGGGGATGCCCCAGACGGTTTTAGACAGCTGGTCAACGAACTTGCTTCTCTTCAAGGCACCTTGCGAGCCCTGCGGGACGACGTAAACTCGAATTCATCCTTTTTCGAAGAACTAGCAGAAGATCGCAAACACACCTTGGAGCGATGTCTGCAGGGCTGCCTCAGCACATTGCAACAGCTCAAGGAGCTCATCACCAAATACGGAAATTTAGGAGTCGGGGATGGGAAGCAGATATGGCAAAAGTTAAAATGGCCCACACAGCGACGGCATATTGAGGATCTTAAATCCAGAATAATGGTGCACAAGTGCAAGCTTAGCCTATGCATGAGCTCCATCGGCAAGTAAGTGTTCCTATATTCTAATGTCTGCTAAGCAAAATCTCACCTCGTCAGCTCGTCCCTGAAACGACTCGATATTTTAATGTCTGACGCGCTGGAGAGAGACAAATTTTTTGAGCCAGAAGATTCTCCACAACCAGAAGCTGAGATTCCCTCGCCGATTACGAGTAGGGAGATCGCTGGGTTTGAGACACAAAACGAGGGGGATGCTCCGAGGTCAATCAAGCCCAGGCCCACGAATCAGCGCACATCTGCCTCCGGAGTTCGACCCCGTGGATCTACTTCATCCGAGTCGGTAACATCTTCATATTCAGACGGATCGGGAACTCATATTTTTACCTCGAACCCTTTCCCCAATCACCAAGCGTCCATTTCCCACGGCGCGGCAGTACCGGTCACCTTAATTGATCGAAAGCCCGTTTCCTCCACCTCTCGTTTCGAAAGTGTACTCGAAGAGTATCAACCAGGCTCTCAAGAAGACTCTATCTACAAGGCTCATGAGCCGATACAAAAAATTGAGCCAGGAAACAGCCATGTCCAGAACGCGGTTGCAAGTGCTATGCAACAGCTTCATCGGCTCCAGATACGGGAACAGCTCCTACGGCCTCTCCGATACGAACCACGGAACAGATTCCATCTGCCTGATGCCGAGTTGACCGAAAAGCTTGAAGCGCTGGCCAACGATGAGGAGCAGGTCAGACGGCTGTCAACGCGAGACTGGTTAAAAGTAGCGGTTTGGTGGCTGTTGAAGGTATCGTATCCCTCGTGTTTCGTTTGACTTTCACTACACGCCCTAATAGAAATAAAGGCACGAACGTCTCTTGCCAATTGTGATAAGCCAAATCTTGTCAGCCCCCGAGGAAGTCTGAGCCCGTCTATGACATCTTGGTCTACGAGCCATCAGGCTTACGTCGACCTTCTAAAAGCATCCTATATTCTATATGACGTCGTCCTGAAGAAGCAAAGCTCCCAATCCTTACTGATAGAAGAAAATAGAAAACTAATCTTCGACTTGTCAGAGGTAAGCATATCAGCAGCGAGCTTTTAACCGAATAGTACTGAGCTCTAAGCAGGGTATTAACGGGGACTTTATGCTATTCAGCTCGACTGATATGCCTGACTCCGCTGCGACCCATGCACAAAACCTTGATATCTGGGAACCGCTGCAGCCGGACGAAACTTCAATAGGTAACAGCGATTCCCTTCTTTGCTCGGAAAATGTTCGTTACACTACTGTTGAACTTGAGGATGCAGGAGCTGAAGAAGAGCAAGTTTTACTGCAGAGTTTTGTGAATGCAGGTATTGGGGGTAAGAAGCATCGTATTCGAACCAAGGGCGCTCCTTATATGCTTCTTTTATCTACCGTTGAGGGCGAAAGTGAACCAAAGATAACAATATGCAATCAAAGTGGCACTCTCTATTTACAACGAGACTGTAAGTTTCCGCACCCCAACTTAGATTCTGTAACATCAAACTGATTGAGAGGTACAGTTATTCAAGATGATTTGGCCCAGCTAATCAAGATTTCCAACGCATGTCTCACTGGCAATCCCGGAGCGAGGATATCCGAGCCAGTGACATTAAGATTTGATTCTTTATCCGTTGCTATATCCTTCCAACACTCGTCAGACCTAGGAGAGTTCATCAACATACCTAAAGGATACTTCGACGCCGTACGGCAGCGTGAACCAGTGGATTCTGATATGTTCTCCGAGAGCACGCTCTTTAGGAGCTCTGTGGAAAAATACGAGCAATTAAGAGCCCCATCATGAAATCCACCAACCCTCCCACGGTCATACGGTCCTGCGAGGTTCGAATTCTCGAACGGACATTTGGAGAGGCCTGGCGGTCCGTTCGGAGAGTAGTTATTAGTTCTTCACTAGCCGAGAAAGCTCCAATGTGTTTTGAATTCTTTCTGCCCATGAGTCAAGTCCAAGTCAGTCGACTCGACGATTCCCGTGAAGTACAGCTAAGATGGTCAGACACTGGTCAAGAAAAGTCAGATAAAACGGACGGCAACTATAACCCTTTGTATTCTTATGTCTACGATGACAACAACCCGAATGTTGGGCTGGCTATACAGTTTCGATCTCAACACCAAGCCCAAGAGTTTGAAAACGTCATTTTGGACCCCAGTCACAGCCCAAGTCACTCCTGGACTCAAACCAGCAGCTCCGGTCGGGTCTACGACGTGGTTGACGCTGCGTTGGACCAGAAACGATACAAAGCCATTGTTCTAATTCACAGCCATCTATCCTGGAGATATAGCAGTCTCTACTACCTCTACCGCGACACCGACTACATCTACGACTCGTCCAACCTTCACGTCCGATTCCCCCGGATCTCCTACATTGACTACATCTCCTCCCACGTTGAGCAACTCTACCGCGCCGATAACAACGTGTACTTCTCCCACCGCGAGAAGAAAGTCGGCAAGATGAGCATCGATTTTAACGACAAGAAAGCTCTACACGCATTCATGAGCTCTCTTGCCCCCTCGTACGAGCTCTATTTCTCCCGTCGTGCCGAATCAATGAACACAAAAGGGAAAACTATCCTGGGTACAAACAAATCCACCAAGGGCGGCACGGAGGTCCAATTGTGGCGCAAGGGAAACTCCATCCAGCTTGCCTCTCGATGGAACGACCACGTTACAGACAGGTGGCTTACAGCCACCATCCCGCCCGAAACCCAGCCTTATTCCCGCGATGGGAATCGCGTGGAGTTTCCGTCCTTGCCGTATTCACGGGGCACGGTTCTCAATATAGCTATTATAACGGCTGGGTCTCCGAAGGATCCGAAAATGGCTCGTCGGAGTGGTCCGATCTCGATTGTTTTCCTCAGAAGTAACGGTATGTTCGGGTTCTGATCTGTTTGCCCGTACATTGGATAAAAATGCTAACGCTTGTGTTTGTGGTGAGTAGGTCGAGAGGAATTTATGGCTGCGCTGAGCCGTTCTTCTAGTCAGTGGAAGTATGGGCATTATGACCTACTCGGGAGTTGAAATATATATTAGAATCAAACTATTATATTAGCTGAAGTATATTAATACAATCTAGAGAGGTTATATATCTGATATCACAAATTTCAACAAAGAGTAGAAGTCAAATCTGCTCTAGAGCCTATATCCAACAAAAGAGAAGGAACCCATTATTCCTGCTGTAGACTCCCGAAACTCCTCAACTTAAAGATCGCATCCCATGATCTCGTCCCCTCTTTTTTCTCCATCAAGTAATGACCTTCCCCAGTTACACATGGGGGGGGGGGGGGGGGGGGGGGGGGGGGGGGGGGGGGGGGGGGGGGGGGGGGGGGGGGGGGGGGGGGGGGGGGGGGGGGGGGGGGGGGGGGGGGGGGGGGGGGGGGGGGGGGGGGGGGGGGGGG